>PVIR01002932.1:7975-93757 GCA_004026965.1 Petromus typicus | reverse complement strand
ATACTGTCTAGCTGTGAGAGAATTACCCTGTGGAGAAGTAACAGGGGAACAGAGAAGTCAGGCTGGTCCTAGTTCTACTGTGAAATGACTGCTGTTTTCAAATTTCATTACTCTGTTTCATTTTATTCTTCATGAATGTGCACAGGGAATTAGTTTAGAATTTGTGCCATGCACCGAAGAAGCTCAGATGGGAAAGGAAGTGCAAAGAAAAATAAATGTTTACTCCTTCCTTTGACGGTCTCCTTGCTGATAAGTAGGACCTGGCCTGGGTGTTTTATCTATTAGAGGGTTCTGACCTTTGCTGGGACACAAATACCATTGAGAATCTGGCAAAAACTGGATACATACTTGCAAAGTTTTGAATTTTAAGAGAAGTCATGGATCCTATAGCCCTATGGGGCTCATAGTAAGCCATCTTGGAACTAGTATTATCTACTATCTAAAAATTTGATTCTAAAGCCTGGAAGGTTTATTGTGCATGAACTCTCATATTTCTCAAGTGAAAAATAGGAGAAA
Source organism: Petromus typicus (assembly GCA_004026965.1). Taxonomy (NCBI): domain Eukaryota; kingdom Metazoa; phylum Chordata; class Mammalia; order Rodentia; family Petromuridae; genus Petromus; species Petromus typicus. Next base: position 93,241 of record PVIR01002932.1, on the reverse strand, counting down.
GAATATCTAGTTTTCTTAACAGCTTAATGTTTAATAATTAATAGATTTTAGTTTAGCAGCCCAGAGGCATTTGCCTCTCGTTAGAGGTGTCTTATTATTCAAAACAATCTTGCGTTGATGAGTTCCGGGTCATTTAAGGGGAGATGATTTGCATAGAAAGAGCTTTTATGGTATCCTCAGTGTCCTTGGAATCACACAGATGGTGATGAAGTTGGCATAGGTTATTAGTTTCATCTTGATGGAAGGACCATCGTGTGCCAACCTTAGTCCCAAAGGCAAATATAGATTATTCTTAATTTGGAGCTGACAGACCTCCAAAGGATAATCTCTAGAATTGTAGTAATACAGTGTCATAGATTGCCCATGGTGGCTGCTCAGACACTTTGTACTAGGCACCAGTGTAGATCCTGTAGTGCAGGGCCCTGTCCTCCAGCCTGGCTGGGTTAGCCCTCTGAAGACTCCTTCTTGTGTCTTGGCATAGTTGGAAGGAGCAATAATGCTGTCATGCCTTTAAGATCATAGCCAGATTATGACCTTTCCGGTGGCCAGAGCTCAAGCTATAGAAATAGGCAGTCCAGAGGGTTATGCATGGGATTCAGGAGGATGGGGTGGGCAAAATAGACCCTCTGCAAGTCCCTGTACTCTTGGCAGGAAGCCCTGAGAAACTGGTTCGTAAGAAGCTGCAGCTTTTCCCAGTTACCGGCAGAAGTCATGATCAAACCATGATTAGTTATCTTCTGAGTTTGTTTTAGCATTTCTGCCTGCCAAATTCTTACCCAATCTCTGAAGATTTCTTTTTTCTTTTCTTTCTTTCTTTCTCCTTTTCTTTTCCTTTCTTTCTTTCTTTCTTTCTTTCTTTCTTTCTTTCTTTCTTTCTTTCTGTCTTTCCTTCCTTCCTTCCTTCCTTCCTTCCTGCTTTCTTTCTTGTTTTTTTGAAACAGGGTCACATTTTATAGTTCAGCCTGGCCCCGAGCTCACCAAGTAGCCCAGGCAAGCCTTAAACTCACAGAAATCCTCCTGCCTCTGCCTCCTGAGTACTGGGATTACAGGGGTGAAGCACCATGCCCAGCATTGTGGTCTGTGATACTGATTGCTGATGGGCATGAGTCACCACACCCCACATTGTGGTATGTGGTTACCAGGAATCGAACTCCAGACCTTGCACTTGCAAGGCAAATGCCAGAACCACTGAGCTAAATCCCCAGCCCTGAAGATTTATTTTAATACTTCCACCAGGAATTCTTTCCTAATTTTATCCCTAGGCCGAGTGCAGATCAAATTTTTATTTTTCCCTTGGACTCCTAAGCTCCATTTGTCCTTTTATTATATTTATTAGTCTCTCTGCCACACATTTTTTCATAGGAGCTCCATCTTACTCATCTTTGGAGCACCTTGACCACTGCTTTACACATAAGAGTGCTCCATGTATACTTGCTCAGTTTAATTGATTTCTTCTGAAACCTTTGCAGAATTCTCAGAAAGTGGGTGTGCTCATTCTGTAGACCTTGATCTAGGCTTGAATAGATGAATGAACCAACCGACTGACCTTAAAAACATTTGTTGAGGGCTGAGGATTTAGCTCAGTGGTTCCTGTGTCTGTCTGGCAAGGGCAAGGTCCCAGGTTCAATTCCTGGTGACCACATACCACAGTGTTGGGTGTGGTAGCTCATACCTCTAATTGAGGGGCATTCTGGGGGCAGAGACAGGAGGATTGTTATGAGTTTGAGGCTGTCCTGGACTACATAGTGAGTTTGGGGTCAGCCTGAACTACAAAGTGAGACCCTATCTCAAAAAACTAAAAACAAACACATACACATTACTCTGAATGGAACACTGAATGTAACCCATATGTGAAATATGAGAAGAATAAAAATGTGAACATGAGAATGTGAGAATATATGTTCTGACAGAAGAGAGGCAGCACACAAACCACTGAAGTTGGACAGTTCTGAAAAAGCGAACCAGTTGGTGCCCTTGTGCAGCTCTGTGCCCTTCTTGATGCTGTCCGGTGAAGCCCTGGTCAGGCTGCCTTTGCCCACACACTTGTCCTCCGTCCAGGAGGCCAAGGACACTGCCTCCCGTCTTCCTCATTGCTGTGCGGTGCAGCGCTTCGCCTGAGGGCTGATTGTCTTTTTTGAGTATTATGTTGGTCTTTGATTTCCTTGCTTGTCCCATTTGTTGCAGTTTTTGCTGATAATTCATACCTTTCAGAGGATGAATGGGCGTGATGAAACCCTTAAAAAAAAGCATGTGTTCATCTCATTTTTATTAATGAGCCCGATAAAAGGCTTTTTGGAGGTGGTAAGAGGAGCCTCAGTATGGCAGCCCTTGATAGGCATGATCTATACACAGGCTCATTTTCTCCCATTAGCACATAATTACTCACTGAAGATGGTCTTGACTGTTGGGGGCTGGAGTAGTACTGAGGGTGCATTTCCTTTCAGAGATGGAGCAGCTGTCCAGAGTGGACCAGTGGGCTGCGCTATCTGTCCTCACATACATGTTTGTCTGTCCAACCCCCCCCCAAACCCCGTGTGTGTGTGTGTCCACACACACATGCCCATATGCAAAGGTATATGTAAGTATAGGGCATGAGTATACATGTCCTTGCACCTACACACATCAGTTTTTGTATGTGCACATCAGTCATTTTGTTAGCAAAAGAACTAAAGCCAAAGCCTTCTTAATTGCCTTTGTTCACTGATGAGAGAGACCTGAAGCCCCAAGAAAACAAATCTGTCAGATGCCTTGGCTGAGAAAGAGGAATGTGACAGGCTGAATGTGGAAGAGAAACTGAAAGTGCTTAAGCTGGTCACCAGAGAACTTTGATGTCACTGGCCTGGACACCCCACCCCACCCCACCCCAGTCTATTTACCCAAGCCCCTCCCTCATGTAGCCGGAGCAGGTTGAATTAATGTGATAATAATAAGACAGCAGAAGACTGCTTCTGTTTGTGCGTGCTTTCCTTCAGATCCATGTCGCGCTTCTGCTTGTCATCCCCACCCACAGGAAAGGGAAGCAAGCAATATGGGCGGGAGAAACACAGGTCCGGGAAATTCAATCAGCCCTGGTTTCAGGCAGGACACATTTCTGGGTGGCGGGTCTGCTCAGCACTATACCATCAGCGCAGACTAAGGACACGTTTCTGAGAATCATGCTGAACTCTTGGTGCAACCGGCTCCCTTTTCCTGCCGAAGCTGGGGCTGGTGGGCACCCAACATGGCGGCACCCCGTGGCCTGCCATCCTTCACACCACCGATTCACCTGGGACAGTCTCCTGCCAGACCTCCATCCTGCCCCGAGTCCTTGAGGTCAAGACCAGTCGCCCTGGTGACCCTCTGTTCCCATCTCCTACTCGTCCCTCAGCGTGCCGTGTGCTTCCAGTACCCAGCAGATTGCCCTCCTGACTCCATGCATTCCAACATGCCGTGACTGTTACAGCGAGGCCCCCACTTCCTGTCTCTGATACAAAGTTCTCCTTCACCCCGCACCTCTTCTCCAGCCCTCCCCACTGTGCTGTGTGTTCAGGGGGTCACAGAGCTCTTCCCACAAGAACCCTGATTCTCTCTGGGTTCTAGAAATGCTCACCACCTCCTTTCCCATAGCTCTGGGGCCTCAATTTCTCATTGTATTCTGTCATATTCCCTGCACTCGAAGAAATAAACCTGCTCTGTGCTCAGCTCGGCGACCCTCGAAGGCAGCCTCAGAAACATTCCCAGACCTGTGTTCTGAGAGAATGTAATTGGGGTGAGGAGGTGGGTGGAGAGTAGATGCACTGACTAGAACAGAGTTCGTGCTGAATCAGCCCAGTGCCACCTCTCAGGTGGTGGGGTGACAGCTCCCACATACTGTAAAGGAAATGAACAATAACAGGCAAATGTGGGAAACCGGGGAAGGGGACACAGCTAGAACTTCTGCATTATGTTCTAGTCTCCTGTGAGTCAGTGACACTTGGAAAAATAATTAATAATTAAACAGAAATGAGACTTAGAGAAGCGGAGCTTGGGCCTGACCCATGCTACTCTGGGCAGCAAGGACCCCAGACTCTAGTCTACCACACCTCTTATTATCTACATTCCAAAAGACAGGGAAAGGTGGGGAGATACCAATAATAGTCCTAGAGAAGTTATATAGATGAAGATCCCACAGGGCGAGGCAGATGCCAGTAATAGTCCTTGAGGTTAGGCAGGTCCGGTGTAGTTCTGCCCAGAAGCATCACAACATGTGGGACCATTGAGTCCCTGTTGCTACCAGACACGAAGACAAGAGTTTAGTCCAAAGTCCATCTGCAGGCAGGAAGGTCTGGTCAGTTTTGACCTTGCAGTTCCCAAACAGGGTGGTTCCCAACAGGCAAGGACCTCTCTTTGCTGCGTCCTCTTCCTTCTGTACCCTGGACCTGCTGCATAGCATCCCAACCTACCTGAACCCAGATTTCCAATTTAAAAACACAAGATGCTTCAAACGTGCTTGGAAACTGGTAGAGGATAAATGAGTCAGTTGTCACCTGTCCCCATTTTGTCTTAACTATTGTTAGTGAACTAGAAATGAAAGAACACAGTCTCTTAATGACACAGTGAGACCATGACTGAGAGGGAGTGTCCCAGGCCAAACAATGGCTTAGCCATGGTCTGTGGGAGTTGCTGGGAGGAAATTAGAATTGCTGGCTCCTCGAATCACCCCCAGGGCCAGAACTGGCTGGTGGTCTTAACTGCAGGTCCTAGGAGGAAGCACTTTCAGGTGGGCACTGGATTAGCCCTCTTCTTCCTCCTTAGATGGAGTATCAGGTCGAGTGGGTCGGGTTGACTTGAAGAAGACTCATGAGGAATAAAGTACTTGATAAGCCACCAGGCCCAGCCAGGTGTGGCTCAAACCCTGGGGCCCACAGGGGAGCAGGTGGCACCGTTTTTCATTTCTGGTTATGACACTTTGGACCTGTCAAGTGCTAAGCAGCTGACATGAGGGATGTGGACTGGAGTTGTGTCCAGAGTGAGGTACCATGTGAATCTCTGGAAGTTTGGATGGGAGCTTGATTGCCTCAGGAAAATAAAGTTACACTTACGCATTGTAGAGTTCTTGGGTTGGTATATTTGAAGAAGTCTGGGTGGAAGGTGGCAGTCAGGGATAGCAGAGAAATGTAGTGCTCACACCTAAGTGTCCATAGAAAATCTTACCGTGAAAGCAAATTTGGTGTGAGCTGTAAAGATATCTAAGAAGCCATCAAGGGCTTGGGAAAATAACTGGAATAAGAAATTACAGGTTCCTGGGTTACATGAAAGCATCATTGGAGTAATTTCTAGCCTGAATATAGAAAGAACAGTGTTGCAGGATTTAAATAATATCTGATAGTTATTAATTGGTTAAGCAGATAATGCAGAAAGTTTAAGAACTTGGTCAAGAAATTGCTGGTGTTTGAATTCCAACTCAGAGACTGTTCTGAGGTGAGTTGTCAAGTCCTCATTCCTAATACCTGTGAATGTGATCTTATTTGAAAATAGGGACCCTACAGATATAATTGAGTTAAAACAAGGTCACATTAGGATTACAGTGGACCCTAACTCTAATTACTGATGTCCTTTTAAGAATGACAAGCATGGGGCTGGGGGTTTATCTCAGTGGTTCCGGCGCCTGTCTTACAAGAGCAACGGCCCGAGTTTGATCCCCCCAGTAACCACATACCATACTGGGCATGGAGACTCATGCCCAGCAGCAATCAGTACCACATACCACAGTGCCAGGCGTGGTGGCTCACGCCTGTAATCCCAGCACTCGGGAGGCAGAGGCAGGAGGATTGCTGTGATGTGAGTTTGAGGCTGAGCTCAGGGCCAGCCTCAACTACAAAGTGAGACCCAGTCTCAGAAAAAAAAAGAATGACAAGCATGTATGAGGCCCTGGATTTAAATTTCCTGTACCACAAAATAAGAGACGGAGGAGGAGGGAGGGAAGAAGGAAAAAGAAAAGAAGAAGAGGAAAAAGGCACAGAGGAGACCCAGGGAAGAAGGCCATGTAGAGATGGAGGAGCAATAAGAGTGATATTGCTATCAACCAGAAAGTGTCCAGGATGCAACCTGAAGGAAGAAGGGGTGTGTGTGATGGATTCTCCCTTGGAGCCTCTAAATGGAATGAGTTTGAGTTCTGGCCTCCTGAACTGTGAGAGATTAAATTTCTATTATCAGAAGCTGTTTGATTTGTGATCATTTGTTATAGCAGTTGTCTTAGTCAGTGTCCCGTTGCTGGGATGAAATACCCAACACCTACAACATAAAAGCAGGAGAGGTTTATTTGGGTTCATAGACTTCAGAGGCTTCAGTTGGGAGGGCAATATGGCTGCCTCATCTGCTACCTGTTGCTTGCCAGGGTTGATTTGGCTGATCTGGTTGGCTAGGTGGGTGTCTGCTTCCTCCCCCACCACTCCATGGGCTTCCTTCCTCAAGCTGTGTGCTTGGTCAAAGAGGACGACCACTCTGAGGAGGAGGAACATCTCCTTGGTCAAGGGTATATGAGTAGCTGCATTGTCCTGCTAGAACCTCCAACAAAACTCTCAAGATAATTTTGGAGGATTCAGTCCACGGTTGGAGGACTCCAAGGCACAAATAGCATAATAGAAGGGAATGACACTGCAAAGCTGCTTGGCCTGTGACAGCCTGGAAGTAAGAGGGAGGAGCCAGGGAGGAGAATGCAGTTTGCCAGGCCATGCCCCCCATGACTTCATCTTGTGACTGACCTCCTAGCATCATTCTCATTCATGGATTTGTCAGTGGCTCAGTCACCTTTCAAAAGCCCCACCTCTGAACATAGGACCCTTTTGGGACACAGCCTGTATCTAAACCATAATCGCAGTTCTCAGGAAGCAATGCAGGGACTTCCTCGTGGTGCAGCTTTCAGAGCACAGGCAGCTTCACTTGTTCTCCAGTCTGTGAGACGCAGATGATCACATTACGTGGCCCTTCAGGTGGTTATGAGAACTAAATGAATTTTCACCTGTAAAAAGCCTTCAAGCTGATGAGTCATCGCCAGATTAGGAAATACTCCTATTTGATTACTTCAGTTTAGTGAAGGTTTTCTGAGCACCTACTTTGTGCCAGGTACTCTGTATAAAATATTTCATTTGATTCTCTCATAACCCTATGAGCCTCTTCTAATAAAATTCAGCTGTTGAAAAGACTCAGACTATCAAGTGGCTTTGGGAAAGTAGAGGAGCGGCATCTTGACCTGAGTCTTTGTGTCTCTGCCCTGTCAGAGCAGTACCCCCCATCCACAGGGGTCTCTGTGAGTGGATGAGGAAGGTATGAGCCTTTGTGTCGTACAGAGCTGATGTCCTTGCATAGCTTCCTATGTCAAGAGTTGTAGCTTGGGGAGGTGATTGGTCACCATGGCATTCTGGCTGATTGACCTTTAGGAGGTGGGGCCCGGTTGGAGGCAGCTCCCTGGGCCATGACCTGGAAGAGTGTCCCTCCCTCCCAGGCCCCTCTGTTCTCTGCTTCTGGGCTGCTGTGGCATGAGCAGCTGCCCTCCTCTCAGCCCCTCCACTGTGCTGTTTCTGCCTTGGAGCCAGCCGACCATGGACTGTGACCTCTCAAACCATGAGCTGAAGCAAACCTCACCTTTAAATTGTGGGTGTGTCAAGTATTGTATCCCAGCCGTGGAGAGTGACTAAGACAAACTTTGTTTATGTTTTTGTTCAAAGTAGAAAGATTTGCACCTAATACCTCTTTCCATATAGCACTTGAAAGTGTTCACTGTCTTGTAAACCAGAAGATAAATTTCCCTTAAAGGAAGGAGGACCGTTTTCTAGATAAGGCCTTGCCAAACCCCACTAAAAGTGATGCCTCTGCTATTTGTGGTGTTATTGTTTTTTCACTTGTGGGCTGTGGGGCCAGTACTGTGTCTGAGACAAGAAACTTCAGAAGGACCAAAGATCCTGAGAAAGGAAGAAGAATGGGCTGACCCCCCACCCCCCACAACCAACATGATGAAGCCGAGTGTCTGAACTGAGATAGCACTGAGACATGGAGGAGAAAGACTTGACGACTTACATAAATGGATTTGGTTTTGAAAGCCAGCAGCAGGTGACAGTTATTTTGGAGAAATTATGAGTGTTGGAGAGAAGTTGAAGCCCTGCCATATGAGAGGATTTTGTGCGGTGCCTTTGTGAGGAATTCTGGGTTTTTTCTTTTTCTTTTTTTTTGCCTGCTTGTCAAGCACTGAACAAGATGAAATTAACTTATCACGCACTTGGCATTTCGAAAGTGGTGCGGTAATGGTTTGTGGTTGACTCAAGCAAAGCATGGGAGATGTTAGTGGGACATAAGAAAGAACTTGTTAACAGCTGTGAAATTAAAACATAAATTAACTGCTGAGATAGACCACAAGGGAGCTTTAACTAGACTTTCAAAAGATAAACATATATTTGTCTGGCTCTCACTGGATTTTAAACCTCAATTGATTGTTTATGCCTTACTCTATGTGCACATTAGATTATTGCAACAATAATTTAGACATTTGTGTAATATCTTTCCTTGAAGAAATCTGCTCTTGGATGTGGATTTATGTGCCTGAAGTCGAAGAACACTAAGCTCCACTATCTCTCCAGGTTTCTTCCATCCTGGGATCCCAGACTTCCTTCTAACACATATCATCTGGTGAGGCAGATGACGAGCAGCCATTGGCCAATACGCTCTAATACCTGGATGCCCTTGGAAGCGGGGAGATGGGTTTCATGAGGGACTCTGGGCACCCTTGCTTGAGTTTATCACCTTTCCTTTATGCCAAATAGCAGCCTGAGAAAGTGAAATCTGAGAAAGGCAACTTTCAAATGGACAATGCAAGATGAAAAAGAGGGAAATTAAAGTAACCCCTCATAAAGAAAAAAGCAGCTGAAACGACAGAGTCCTGTAAATACTGTGGGAGAAAGAGATAATCAGACTAAAGCAGTAATAAAAGAGAAAAAAGTGATTAGCATGCAGGTCAATGTTATCTAAAGATCAGATGAAAAATAAGTAAGAAGCTTGGGAAACAGTGACGAACAGGGACAGGCATGTAAAACTGTATGAAAGCAGAGGGTTGGGTAAGGAGAGGACAAGACACGTCTGTATTCTGGCAGCATCATGGGGGTGGGACCGGGAGGAGGAAGTCTTCCTGTAGAAAGTGTTGGTGGTCTTTTAGCAAAGTAAGATAGAGTAAGTCTGCCTCTTTCCATTCTCACACCCCTTGTAAGATTTTCCTCAGGCTCTCTAGGATAACCCATTGGTGTTGGGAAGGGGACACAGGAAAGATCAGGGGCTGAGATACCTGAGGAGTCATTGTTGTGAGTCCAGGAGTTGTGCTGGTTTTCCCAAGACCAGAGCTTTGTGGTCAGGCCTCACACTGCTTTTTCACATCATGGTGTTTTGCTGGAGATCTTCCTTAAGAAGATCACTAGATTTTGTCTTTATCATCTACAAGTGCCTTGATTAGTGATCGCTTTCAATGAGGTTCATATTCTTCTGTCCTGTAAGGTATGTTTTTGGGGTTAGAAATATCTTTGATCTCCAGGTCCCCAAGAAAAAAAATTTCTATGCTTGTTGTGGCAAATGTTCCCCCAACCCCAATCAAGTGCAGGTGTTTAATCCTGAAAGTCTTATGTTTATATTATTGGGCAGAAACATAACCTGATGCAATGTTTAGAGGTAGGGCCTGTAGAAAGTGATTAGGTCACTAATCACTTAGGGTTCCGATGGCTTCATACTCAGAGGGAGAGACCACACAGATGCATAGATTCCCACCACAATATGATGCAATTAAAGGGGACCAGCACCAGAGACTATGCATACTGTTTGGACTTCCAACCTGCAAAAGTGTGAGTGAAATAAACTCTTTTCTTTACTGAGTAGCCTTGCTCAGGCATTTCATTATAGCCATGGAAAATGGACTGATATATCACATTCTAACTAGAAAACCACCTTTCCTACCTCCAAGAAGGTTAGTGATATTGAGAGAACAATGAAAAGTTCTCTTTGCTCTTCTACTGGACATTTGCAGGTTTGTTTCCACAGTTCTAAAGTATTTGTACATTTCATGGGATAGCATATCTACTCGTTTTTGTCTCATCTGAACATTGTTACAACCCTGCAAGGTGTTTTTACTATTCTCACTTCAAGGTAAGGAGAGGAGACGAAGTTTACTGGCCTCTGGCCTCAGGTTTGAGCTTTGGGCTCTGTCATAACTGGAATGGCTGGTGAGACCCAGTAGGGTTTTAGCAGAAGGTTCTGGAAGACTTCTCTGCAGGTCTATGATGGGAAGAGCAGGGATCCAGATCTGTCAGGAAGCCTTGCAGGTAGCTCAAGAGCTTGCACGTTCTCTGCAGCTGTGAAGCTCGTCCCTCTCCTTTCCTTCACCTTCCTCCCCACACCTAAAGAGAAACTCTCAAGTGACAATTTTCCCATCATCTCCTAGGTTTCTTTTCTTTGCCAACAGAGAATTGATGTTTTAATTAGAAATGCACACTGTAATGTGATTTAAGCAAGCAGGAGGTGTTCAAAAGCCATATCTTAGTTACTTTTCTGTCCTTGCTATAACAAAGTACCCGAAACTCAGTTAACGGAGGAAAGATTTGTTCGGTTTACAGTTTGTAGAGGTTTCAATCTGTGCTTGTCTAGTACCAGGGAAGGGTGGCACAGGCTGAGGGGGCGTCGCAGAAGAAAAACAGTTCATTGTAGACAGAAGACAGTAAAAGCAAGCAATGAATCTTAGCAGCATTTTTCTGCCCCTTCTATATTCTTTTTAAAATGCCAGAATTAGAGCTCTGCCAAAGCAATCAGTGGACTGATTTAGTAATCACACCCTTAATCCTAACATTGCATCATGAATCAGTCCCATGCTGTAGATCCAGCCACCTCTGAAAAAGCCCCAAATGTGTGCATGCAGCTTTGGGGAGACATCCAAACACAAGCCACGGTAAACCATGAGCAGCCATCCTGTGTACCAAGACCTCAGTCATTTGGATCTTGAAAAACAAGATTGCAGATCAGTGATTGTCTTCAAGGATCATGAGGAATAGATAGGAGAATATGACAGATGATAAGTATAAGACATCCTGGTTTTTAGAAAGAGAGAAAAGCTAGGTCCAGGAATTGTGGACTAGCAGACTTGTCATTACCCCTGGGCAAAATTCTGTAAGACATCATTAAGCTGATGATGTGTGAACCTTTAGAAAAAGAAAGGTACTCATTAGGAGCTAGTCTTGGAACCAGGTATCCACGTGGGCTCAGGAAATCTGCCTGCAACCAAGTGTGCAGGTTAGCTTTTAGCATGTGAGTTGATCACAGGGGTGAACCAGCAGTAAGATGCTCTACCTAATGAATAAAGATTTGAGCTGCTTTGCTAAAACTTTGGTTCAAAGATACAGAAAATATTTATGTAAATATATTCCCTGTGCTCTTCAGATCCTTTTGTGAAAGTGCATTCTGTTCTGTGAACTGCATTTTATAAGTCATTGGTATATGTACAAAAGAAGGTTAATGAGGAAGGTGGAACTCGTATCTACTGAGCAAGGAACTCACTGCATGTAGGCATTGTGTTCAACATTTGTGTGGGTGTTAATACTTCATGCTATGAAGAGGTTATTGCTATCACATATTTTAGATGAAGTAAAGGGTTGTAACGGTTCAGGAGCTTGCCTGAGGTCAACAGTTGGAAGTAGCAGAGCTAAGATTTGAACCTGGATCTTTCTCTTTGAAACTCATGTTCCTTCCACAAGACAACCATTGCAGAATAATAACTAATCTGGAAATTGAACTAGTTGAGGACCTGTAAAGGGAAAGGAAGGATTCATCTTTTCCAAATGAAGGGAATAAATCAGTATAAACATGGTGATTGTTTCCAAATAGTCAAAATCTTTGCTCTATTCTCTAAGGCCTTAGAGGATTGGATGAAGACAATAGTGGGAGAGTAGTAAGAGTACTTACCGTTTATAACCATTCGTTGTCAGCTAATTTTTCCACATACATCCTTTTGATCCCATTTCACATGTAAAGAACAAGGAAAAAAAAATGAAATAATCACTGAGTTCTCCCAGCTCATAATTGGCATAGTCTGAGCTGAAATTTGGATCTGTCCCACCTCAGGGCCAATGTCTCTAACCATTTTCTTTCCTTCTATTCCCTTGGGTAGATTTCCAATCAACATTAGCAAAACTTTCCATGTAATTAGAATTTCCCAAAAAAGGAATGGAGTCTCTCAGGGAGTGCCTGCCCTATCGCTGTTAAATTTGACCCACAGGGATATAAGGTTCTAGGTCTGGTGACCTCACAGCTCTCTTTCTACCCTAAATTCTATTTTTTTTCTATGATGTCATAAGAAATAAGTTGACCTGTGGATTAACAGTCTGGGTAGGAAGGTATCAGTACTGAACCTGGTGGTTCTTAGTCACTTTGTCAACCTGAAATATAATGATAAATTCATATCCAATTTCTCCAAGGTGTTGCTTATATTTCAGTCTTTTTGAAAATTTAGTCAGTTTATTGACTGAAAAATCTGCAGAAGTTTATTGCTGTGGCCTTAAAGCAAAACAGTTCCATAAGTTAGTAAAAATTTCAATTTTTAATTACAATGACTATTTTGAAATAAAATTATAATTCATACTTTGAAATAAAAGCAGGAAATCTTGGGAAATTTGAGAGAGAGAGAGAGAGAACAAAGCCTTGGGAATCATTATTAACTCATGCGCACTACCGTGATGTCCTATTTTTAATAACTGAGGTGAATGTCGAGAAGATCGACTGAGATGTTTTTTGGAAGCAGGATCAGAACTGCACTAGTATCCAGAAAGATGAAGCGGGAGAGAGGAAGGTACTTCTTTCCTGTTTCCTGAAGCATCACACCCCGCTTCCCTCCCCAGCTCTGACAACTCCCCCTCATTCACACCTCTTAACACAACCCTGGAGAGCAGAGTAAGTGTTCTTGGAATGTATTTCTAGACCCCCAATTTGGACCTGAGTTTAATTTGTTGATTTATTAATTTTTTGAGGAGTGAAGAGATATGGAGATACTTCCTGCTTGGTTGTATTGGTGGAAACTTTTTCTGAACTCTAACTAGAAGACTTTTGGTTAGCTAGAGGTTATTTACTTTTTATAATAACATATTATGCTTCTGAACTCAAACACAGCATGTAGAGCATTCTCCAGAGATCCTCTGTCCAGAAAAAACAGCCACATCCACACATAGTTGTCATCGGATATTCTGAAAAGTGTTTTGTCTATTAAAATTAAGTTGACTTTGCTTACTGCTGTCCCTAGGTGCCTTCCACGTCTCTGGCTCTGACTGACATGCTAATTCACATTCATCCCTGCTGTATCAGTTTTCAATCTAGTATTTAGAATATTACATAATAAATTATAAGCTCAAAATCAGAGAGCTCTATGTGTGTTGCATCAAAACTAACTGGAGCTGGGCCGGGGATTTAGCTCAATGGTTCCGGCGCCTGTCTTGGAAGCGCAAGGACCCGGGTTCGATCCCCGGTAACCACATACTTATACTGGGTGTGGAGACTCATGCTCAGCAGCAACCAGTAGCACATACCACAGTGCCGGGCGTGGTGGCTCACGCCTGTAATCCCAGCACTCGGGAGGCAGAGGCAGGAGGATTGCTGTGATGAGTTTGAGGCTGAGCTCAGGGCCAGCCCGAACTACAAAGCGAGACCCTGTCTCAAAAACCCTAAAAAAAAAAAAAAAAAAAAAAAGTGTCTCTGGTCCTGTGGCTTTTTGATCCCCTAGGAAGAAAATTTCCTTTGATAACTTTGCCTTAGTGAGCTCTGTCCTCGAGTATCCTTCATCAGAGGTTTCCTGTTAGAGATTTGGAGCTAATGCTATTTTAAGTGCATTTTTTCTGTTGTTTTCCCCAGGATCTTCTATGTTTCTCATGATTCCCAAGACTTGAAGATCTTCAGCTATATCGCTCGAGATGGTGCCAGCAATATCTTCAGGTGTAATGTCTTCAAATCCAAGAAAAAGGTAAAAGCACAATTATCAGCCGTGTGTTGTTTTCCCCTAACGGACTCAGTGCACCCTCGACATGGACCTGTTGAAGGTTTGCAGGTGGCAGTTTTAATGTCAGACATGGGGGCTGTGTGACCAGTCTGTCACTGCACCTATGTAAAGACATTCTCTTAATTTTGTCTGAGACAAGTACTTAGTTATAGATGGATAAATGATGAGGGATTAGCTGTTGGCTAAGTGTTCTGGAAGAGGAACAGGCAGGCAGCCCTGGGGATGACGCCAAAGTGACTCCGTCATAATCCTGTGCATTCATCAATGGACTTCAAATCATAACGCTCGGAATCTGGTTTAGATTTAGTAGGTTGAGATTGGTTTTCTTGGCCAATTGTTTTATTATGGCAACCTTGATATTGGAGTAAATGCAACTTTTACATTTCTATAGAGCCATTCCTTCTCTCTGTCATTCTTCCAACAGCCTACAGGTTGTTTTGGGTACCTCCCTGTAGGTTTAAAGACCTAGGATATAGACCCACCTCTCCATTGGCACACTAACGGACATTAGGCAGGTGACTGCTCCACAGTGAGTCTCAGCCTCTTTGTATATAACGAGGAGGATAATCAAAATCAGCATTTGCTCAAATGTATTCTATAAAATTTTGCATCATCTAAAATAATTCATGCTCAAACTATCCTATTAAAGTTGCCAGAAATGCTGGAGTTATAGAAACCCTATTGACTTGCTTAACCTGGTATTTCTCAGACTAAATGGTTATGGGATCATTATTTTTTACATATAATAATTGTTAACAGGGATAGTGGTTTCAACACCTGCCTTGCAAGTACAAGGTCCTGAGTTCAATCCCGGGTGACCTCATACCACAATGCTGGGTGTGGTGGCTCACACTTGTAACCCCAGCACTTATAATACCAGGAAGCAGAGGCAGGAGGACTGCTGTGAGCTCAAGGCTAGTATGGGATATACAGAGACTTCAGGGCCAGCCTGAATTACATAGCGAGGCCCTGTCTTGAAAAAAAAATTTTTTTTTAATATTCTGGAACAGTTTTTCTGAAAAACAGATTTTAGAAATCAATATGTTGATGCCTCTAAGAGCCTTTATAAGTCTACCACCCTAGAGATAAACTTCTAAGTCAGCTTTCTGTGAACACTGCCAACCTGCTTCCTGTACACTCCTCCTTTGATCCTCTGTGACATCTTATACCTTAAGGCATCTTTAATAAATTTATAGGAATTTTGACATTGTCAAGAAGGGATTATAAGAATAATACATGACAGGGTCAAGAGTCATTAATACAGATATTCCTTGATTTATGATAGGATTAAGTCCCAATAAACCTATCCTAAATTGAAAATGCATTTAATAATATATACAACCTTTGGAACATCATAACATAACAAAACAGTATACTGTAGATGTCAGTAATTTCTCCCTCTGATCGCCTAGCTGTCTGGGAGCTATAGCTTGTGGCCGCTGCTCGGCATCTTGAGAATATGGTACCACACATCAGAAGCCTGGGAAGAGATCAAAATTGAAAACTCAAAATGCAGTTTGCACTGAATGCATATAGCTTTTGTACGTCAAAAAATTATCAAGTAAAACCAGCATATGCCTGCCTGTCTGTATGTCACATACTCCCTCTAATTCCCCAAAGATCTATGACTCTTTTTTTAAGGATATTTGTGTCCTTACCCATCATGTTTTCAGACTTTTTATTTCAAATATTTTTATTTACTGAAGATTGAACTGAGGGCCCCATATAGGCTCTATTGGTCTATTATATCGTATATGCAAGTGGTCGGTTAGTGAGCTATGTCTCTAGCTTTCAGGCTTTTAAAATACAAATCATGAAATTGGATGGAAAATGCTAGAACTGGAGAGAGGAGAGGAAAAAATGGGTAAGTTGCTACACTTCCCCTTTTGATAACAGTACAATTGACAGAAAAAATGTGAGGCGTGTTGAGCTGAATGTCAAACTCATAGAAATGCAGATGAGACGAGAAGGAGAAAGAAGAGCCATAGCCACTACAGATGGAAGAATTTAGGGCTTAGGGGAGCAAAAGGCTCTAAGAAGGTTTTAAAATATAGGAGACCTGGGGAGGAGAGAAAAGGATGTATAAAGTGGTCCAGCAACTTATAAAGTGGATTGTCCATAGTATTATTTGACAATATAATCAAAGATTAACATTTTCTTAATTTATCTAGAGTCCTTGACTATGTTTCTGACCTTAGTTTTGCGTAGAGATTGAGCTGTGTAAACTTTGGAATTACCAGGGTCACAAATAACGCATAATTGTTTACCAAGTACTTTAATAGTTAATCTCATTTTATCTTTATAATATGTACATAAAGAAGGTAAGACAGGTAATTTTCACCTCTGATTTATAGATTAGTAGACTGAGGCTCAGAGAGATAAATGGCTTGCCAAGTTCCCAGGAAGAGGCACCAGTTAGATCCAGGGAAACACACAGAACAAAAGAATTTCGAGAAGAAAACCCAAGTCAAGGAGACCACTGTGTTATTTTTGCTATTGGATCTAGTGTAGCCATTAGGTCTGGTGGAGGCTGCGTGTTCTGCCAAAACTCGAGTCGCAGAACAATGCCCACCTGGATGTTTAACCTTGAAGTGAAGCCCAGAATCAAGTTCCTGTCGCCTGCTGTAGAGGAGCAGCCATCTCGTTTCCTATCACGTCACATTGTTCTCCACACCTCATCGCTCTCAGGTCTCTGGCTCTTCTGTTTTCTGTACTCCTTTTGCCTTCATCTACTCAAATTGTGGTTCCTCACAGATGAAGTTCTCAGGCCTGGTGCTGGCCTGAGGCCATGCAGCCCAGGGAAATTTTTCCAGACAGCCTGGCTGCAAGCTGTGTTGCCGCCCAACTATTGGTGGGAGGGCCAGTTTCCAAGCCAAGAAAGAGAAATGAATTGTTCAGCAAAGGAAGCAGAACTGAGGAGGGGTGGGGAACACATCTGTGAGGTTTTGTACCCCATCCTGGTTAGTCTCCAAGTGTGATGATTTACTCTGCTGTAAAACACTTCTGCTTTGAGCAGATAATAGTTAGCTTGGCAATGACTTTTAATTGGCCAAATCCTAAGAATGTTTGTGAAGCGAAGGAGAAAAGACTAGTAACCCCAAGGAAATGTATCTTGTAAGGATGTTTCTAGGTGGTCACAGGTCACAGTGAGACTCCTTGAGTGGAAGCCAGCAAAGGAGGATGCTCTCCGGAGCCCTCATCGCTGATGTAGTGTAGGAAAACTTTGTATATGTTCTGTGCTGCTCCACACCTCTGGCAATTACCGCTTCATATCACACTGTGTCCCCTATGGCATCTTCTTCATGCAGGTCTCCGTGGTGAGTATCCTTACCCTATCCTCCATGGCTAAAGAGTTGTCACCAGGCTCTTCGTTTTCCCAGTGGGAGTGACCTTTACCTTGCTCCCAGCACAGATATTAATTCTGTACAAATGAATCTTTCTCTGGCTGCTGTCACAGGCAGCCTGTCTGGTTCCTACTCTGGGGACTTTTAACCTTGAGCTGGCTTTTTGTAGTTAGACTCACACCAGAAACAGGATAGCAGGATATTCCCAGAGGTTAACATGCTACCCCTCATCCTTCTACTACTGTAGATTAACCAAGTTGTAGCTCTGTGTTAAGTAAATGATGACTTTCCTGCTTTGATTATTTGCTATGTGCCTGAGACTCTAAAGCTCTAAATATGAATTATCTTAATTTGTTCCCATCATGGCTGTGTAAGGTAGGCGCTATTATGGTCTTTATTTTGTAGATGGAAAACTGGGACCTTAAGGTCTGTAAATTGTGTAAAGATTCATGATAAGTAGTACTGTCTGAACTAATTTCCAGAAGTATGACTTTAGAGCACACATACATATATTTATTTTAGTATTGAGGATTGAATCCAGGGCCTTTGCACTAAGCCACACTCTTATTCCCTTTTTAAAAAAATGTCTTATTTTGAGACAGGGTCTGGTTAAGGCAGTAAGTTGCTCGAGTTGGGCTTGAAGTTATAATTGTCTTGCCTCTGCCTCCTATAATGCTGAGACTACAGGTCTGTAGCAAGCCCGGCTAAAGCTTACACTCTTAACCACTCCATTATTCCACTGGCCTTGGCTCATTAGAAATTACATCTTTGCTGGGCGTGGTGGTTCATGTCTGTAATCCCAGCACTCGGGAGGCAGAGGCAGGAGGATTGCTGTGATGTGAGTTGGAGGCTGAGGTCAGGGCCAGCCTGAACCACAAAGCGAGACCCTGTCTCAAATTACATCCTTAAGAAGTAATCTGGTTCCTCAAGAAGCATTTGGAACTGCGTTGTACTGTAATTATGACTTGGGAATAGAAACTTCTTAACTCGGAACAATCTAAATCACTTTCACATTAGAGCTTCCTTTCGTCTCTTAGTGTCCTTGTATGGTAACACTGACTCCACTTTATAGTTGGCGGAAGAAGAGTGTAAGGTAATAAATTTCCCCTTGGCCCCCACAGTGAGTCAGTGAATCCCTGAGATTAGAACCAAGCTTCCTGCTTCTAGTCCAGGGCTTTGGGCCCTGAAACCTGTTCCCTGAAGCAGAAAAGACACATAGTCTCTTCAGCCATCAAAGAAGATGTGAGGCGTTTAGGAATGCTGCTTGCTGAGTGAAGGGATCCCATCTCTAAGGAGCAAGTTCTGTAGGACTGGGTAGGACAGTCAGGATGATGTGAAGGGATCGTACCACCCTTCAGGGGACCGCAAGAGCTGGCTGCAGGTCTTTTCCTCAGAGGAGCCATCAGTGGAACTCTTGCTAATGATACCAGCACTCCTTGCTTCCCCTCCTTGGGCCTCCAGGGATAGAATTCATGTACAAGGCCCTTTGCTTCTTGAGGAGCCTCTTGCCTAGGCTCTTGACCTCTCTGGCAGAGCAGATGTCATGCTCTTGTCATTTTCTCCAACTCCAGGAGGATATGGCTGTCTGCCTTGATTAAGGGTGACTGTGCTTATTAGCGCATCCGTGCCTGAAGTGTCAGTGATTAGCAGGAGCAGCAGGGGTCTCCTCAGTATCTTCATGACCAGCTCCTTGAAATCATTTTGCCACAATCACAGCTCCATGGCTTTGGGATGGGAGAAGTCATTTCTTCTGTTAATCCGCTCACTTTCTACTTGAGGGTCAACTGTGGAGTTTAATTGTGAGTTTGTAGTGCATTTTGAATGAATGTCAGTCTCATGTTAAAAAAGAAGTCACTTACCTGGTGAAATTTAAGAGGTGAAGGCGAGGTAGGTTCTACATTTACGACAACACACTCTGTTTTAGACTTGAGTTTACATTTGGGTTTGGGTTGGCAAGTAAAAGTGTAGAAATCATAGGTCACTGGGCTCAGCTGGCCCAAACCTCTCACTTAGAGATGATGGAATCTATACCTGGGAAGATGAGTTGACTTTTCTATATCACATACCTGGCAGCGCTGAGATTATAACTCTGCCATTTTTTTCCCTATGGCACTGTATTTCATAGACTAGGAAAGAATAAGCAAAACACTATTGGAAATTTTATGATGTGCTATTTTCTGTTAGCGTTGGAAGCTATAACCACCTTGAAACTAAACTTTCCCTATTCTGAGCAGTATTCTCTGGTCCAAGGTATTGTATCTATCAAACTATACAATCAAGCCCATGAAATAATCTATTAGACAAAAACCTCAGCCATTCATCATTTTAGAGGCTCAGTACCTTGATGCTCCTGTATGTAGATGTCCAAATAGAAAGAGAATTTCCATGCATCAGTGTTAGCGATTCTATAGATTTTAGTCATTTTGTAAATCAAAGCTAGATCTTTTGTTAAGGTTCCCATAAAAAGCGCATTATGGAAACTTGATTTTTTTTTTTTAAAGATTCTGTGGTAGTTGTGTGTTTAGATAAGGGCACTGTAATTTATTGCTGTGACAGATGAGAAGGAATATAAATCAGAGGTATCCTGACTTCATGGAAGGAAGTCATTTCCCTAGAACTGACACGTCTATGGCAGATAAATCTCAAGTGCCCAGAAGATATGGGGAAGCTGCTCACCAGAGCAGGGGGGAACTGGGCAGTCAATAAAAACCTTGTCAGAAGTAGTGCCCCGCTGTTTGTGTTTCTCGTTTTTAGCATCCTTATCGTCTTTCTCATCATGATCTTCAAATATATCTTGCATTTTGTGCTTTTATTCTGTACTTTTCTTGTTTATACAGTGACTCCTGTAATCATTTCCATAAATTGTGACATACAGAGAGCTTTTCCCAGAATGGTGATATTTGTTAAATCAATCACAGAATGAAACTAGTAAAAACCATCCTTCACACGTATGTCACACTTAAAGGATACTCAAATTTATGGGACCAGCCAACAATAGGATAGCTTAGCTTAGATTGTGTGTGTGTGTGTGTGTGTGTGTGTGTGTGTGTATAATGTATATGTATATATGTATATATATATGTATATATCTATATATACACATGTATATATGTATGGCCCTTGTAGCAGGTTCATCACTTATTGACACCTGCTAGGTATCCAGTTGATACCTGTTACCTCTTGCCTCGATTTCTGTGCCGAGTTATGTGATACCCGGACATGGGAGAAGGGGATGATATCAACACAAAGAGGAGATGATTTAAAGAAGCGTTGGATGTGGTGAGGTAAGTGGCTTAGAGCTCTGAGACAGCCTCTATTTCAGCCCTATTTTCATGAAATTGACTGTAATTGGTGCTTCCCTGAGCTTCAGTGCTCTCCATCTGCAGCTGAGAGCCTCTCTGAGCTTAGATTTTCCTCTCTAGCTTTGAAAACATCAAAGCAACTATATCTAAGCTAATCTTGATAGCTGAGAGCCCGCATATGTTTTGGTGATGCTAATAGAAAATGGCTTTGGACAGGAAGATTTGATCCATGTGGCAAAGCGCTTCCAGGGGCTTATGTAAAACTAAACTGGATTTGTACAAAAACCTTGCAGTATAATGATGTTTAAAAAAAAAAAAAAAAAAAGCTAGTAACTTTCAGAGAGTGGCCAGATCTTAGGGCTGGACAAGGCTGCTTTCCTAACATTCCGTATGTTGGCTCTGCTTTTTGCCCAACTGTCTTCGGTCTTTAAACTCCCATTTTGAATTCCAGAGGCCTGGGGCTGGATGTGAGACATGGGCAGCTGCTTCCTCTGAAACCCAGGAGACCTAGAGAACAGATACTCCTAAAAACTGGGCAAGGATTTCTTTTTAAAGCTTCTCTTTGCCAGAATTTTCCCTCTTGGGTTCAGTAGGTTTATTACGTCCCAACTCCTACAATCTCCCTATTCCAGGTAACAGGCAGATCCAGTTTTCCTGCCTAGAAGGCCAGAAGGGAGGTCACCAAGTAGGGGAGGCCTAAGGGCAGGAGCCAACTGGGCCTGTGGGGGGAGGGGAAGGGTCAGCCCCTACCCTCTGCAGATTGCCCCTGCTGGCTACCCTCAAAGACCTCAGAGAAAATGCTCTGCAGGTAGACTTTTCACTAGTGACAGAGGCAGAGCCTGAAAGGTCAAAGGGCATCTGAACTCATATAGCTGTTTGTAAATCGAGTTAGGAGCCAGCCAGCCCCTTCTGAATCCTACAGTGATCAACAAGGAAGACGGTTCTTGTATGTGTGTACAGTCATTGTGCACAGCATAATGGTAGTTTGGTTATGTACTAGGCCAGCCCTTCAAGCTCTTCAGAAAACACACTAGTAGGTCCTTCTACTATGAATGAAAATAGCCTTTCCATCAAAGGAAAGTACAAGAAATCGATATGAAACCATTTGGCTCTAAATGTGTGAATCCAGAAGTCTTATTCAACAATTTCCTCCTAAATAAGAACCATTATAGTAGCTCAGACCCGAGCTGAGCTGGGTCCAGCTGTTTTCCTCTGGGGCTGGTGGGAGGAGGGGGATGATGGCCAGGCCCTTCTGGTGCCAGCCTACTATGGAAGGGATGAGCCTCTTTATACCTTTATGCTTTTATTATTGGTCAAACAACCCCACCCTTTTCTGAACTCTTTTGAATTTTCTGACTTACCTTCCTTATTGGTGCAGTGAATTCCATACTCAGAGCAAAGCATTCCTTGAGTACTTACTGTATGTCAAGCATCATGGGAGGGGACAGAGGGTGCCCTCTGTGCTGGGAGAGGTGCCACGGGTTACCTTCTCAACTGAGTGAGAGAAAGGTAAGGCAAAAGGAAATGAAAATCAGAGCAGCAGTTGTGCTTTTCATGAACTTAAAGTCTGTGTGTTCTGGATTTTTAGGGAGATCAGACTGAAGTCAAGGTCAATCACTGATCCTAATAAATGAGACAGTAAAAATACTAAGCCTACTTCCTTAAAGTCATTTAGAGCTATACATAGTTATGTGATTCTGTAGGTATTTCCTACACACTTGTTCCTGATGCAGGTGGCAAAGTCTAGTTCCTTAAAAACTCACTTCTGGGATCTGCCCCACCAGCCATTCATTATCTTATAATGTGTGAGACGGGCAGGTCTCTCTACAGCCATTTCTCACTGACTGTCCTCTTACATCAGAATGCTCCCTTCCAAAGTGAAATATAGAAAATTGATTTCTACCCCTGCCTCATAATGTAGGTCAAGGGCAATTGTTTGTAGATCTGTAAATTTTTAGTGTCTTCAAAGTTAATGAAGGAAAATGTCTGTACATTACATTACAAAGATGGGTAGAATTTGTAATGTGTCTTCCTGAGGAAAAGTTGAGATTTTATAGTGACTCAGTGGTAAATTTGGAGATTTCTATCTAATTGTATTTTTTAAAGAGAAGATAAGCCTGTGCTATGGGAATGATGCAGGTAGGAAAAAATTAACTCAATTTTTACAGGCCTTAATTCAGAATGAGACAGATAAATTTATATAAGATAAGAAAGACATTGTATTAAATTCTTAATTTCTACATATCAGCTGGACTTACTGTATTTTAATTCCATAACATAAAATATTTGCCTTTTCTACCTCTTGTAAAGATGCTTGAGAGAGGGCAGGGAGTTAGCTCAGTGGTTCTGGTGCCTGTCTTACAAGCGCAAGGACCCAGGTTCGATCCCCAGTAACCACATACCATACTAGGCATGGAGACTCACACCCAGCAGCAATCAGTACCACATACCACAGTGCCGGGCAAAGTGGCTGACGCCTATAATCCCAGCACTCGGGAGGCAGAGACAGGAGGATTGCTGTGATGTGAGTTGGAGGCTGAGCTCAGGGCCAGCCTGAACCACAAGAAAAGCGAGTCCCTGTCTCAAAAAAAAAAAGATGCTTGAGAGAGAAAAATTTGCAAAAGTCAGAGAAGGGAGGGAGAAAAGTTCTATGTAGAGGATTCCCACATATACTCAGTGGGCAGAGAAGAGCCCAAATGAAAGCCTGGTAAACTAGTTCTCTGCTGCGCTATACAAGATCAAGGTTAGTCATAGGTACTCTGCTTTTCTTATCATGGGAATAAGGAAGCAAAGATCTAAGGAGTCCCCAGGAATAACACTTCTGAGCGGAGCTGTCGCTTCTTTTCCACCTGACAGCTGAACTTCTTCTCCCTCCTCCAACTCAGGCTTCATCTTGGTGACTCAAGGAGATGTTGACATGTTGGATATGCTTCGCCTGGCTTTGTCAGGCACCGTGCCTGTCAAATCACACTTCGGCATGTGAAAGGGTAGGGACTTCTTGCTTAAAATAGTGCCTACTGTATCAGCTGTGGTGCAAACTGAACAGCTGTCTTAGACAGCACAAGCCTGTGGTATAAGATGGGACCAAACCTGCCCACTAGACACAGGAGGAAGTTAAGGGTGAGGATCGAGAATGGAGGATCTTGTGGAAGTCACCTGCCCCCATTTCGCTTCACTTAAGCTTCTCATCACCTAAGCGTGTCAGGATGCTCCAGGTGAGAGGTCAGTGAAGATCATCTGGTGTGGAGTGAGCAGAATGGGCTCAGAGAGGTGTGAGCACCACTAGGAAGTGGATTGGGCTATGGAGTCAGGAGGAGCGGAAGTACAGTGATGATTGACCTCATGATTTTGCATATTCACAAGAAGCAACACGAAAGTGACACCAGTCATGAGGAACAGCAAGGGAGCAAGTCCGGTGGAGAGAGGACTAGGGGAGTACTCCACACGTGGCATTTTGAGATTCCAAGTGGTTCATGAAGATCTAATGGGAAGTGTGAACATATCTCAGTGTTGCAAGAAGCATAGGTGAACTATACATTTATTCTTAACAAGGCCCAGAGGCTTTTTGAAACACACTATCTACTTGGAAATGCACTACCAACTGTCGCATGCTAGTGAGAAGCTCTGCTGCTCTGCTCATGTGACCTTGGGGCCTGTGAATATGATTAAGGTTGTAAAGAATGTAAGACATCAGCTGATATCAGATCATCCAAGATGTGATGAGTGTTAGACACAGTTACAGAGGGACAGGAAGGTGAAATAAGCCCCAATCTGTCCTGCGGGAGGGTGTTTGAGGCTCGTGGTGCTGAGCCTTCCTACCCAGTGCTCTGAAACTCTTCATCACATTTCTGTCATGTGTAGTCATTGAAAAAGGTGAAAAATGACCTATCATCAAATTCTAACCCATGACCTGCCCTGGAGACTATGCCCTGCGTTTCACCACTGGGCTGCCGAAGATGCCTAAGAACAGCTTCCCTTTCCTGCCCTTCTAGTTCAGCAGTGGGTACTGGGGTCAGGGCAGGCTCTCTTCTTGGGCTCCTAAAGGAAGAGGCTAAGTGGCAAAATGAAAGGGAGAAGCAGCCAGAGAAACGACCCAAGTGAGTGACGTCTTTAGTAAGTCTGAGCGGGGTCTCCCTCTAGATTGCGTCCTGTGTTCCAGGGTCCCGGATGTGGGTCTCCTCAGGTTCTATGGTGGGTCATGGCCTCCAAGTCCTTGGTCTACAGGAGCTCCTAGAAACCTAACATGAAAAGAGGCCAGAAAGGGCAAGTTCCCCTTAGCTTGATGGATCCATGGACCGTTTGACAATGCTTAGTAAAGAGCCTGAAGCATATTATCCACTTTTGTTACCCCTTACAGATAAAAATCCAAGCCGAGTCCAGACTTGGTATATTTGCCACCATCTGTCCCTCTAGTGTTTGTTTCTGAACTATGGTGACAATTTCTATGTTCTGGGGTATTCCAGAAATTCAAAATGTCCTTGTACTCTTCTGTGTAAGCGTGTGCAGCTCCAAAGAACCTTAGGATGATCCATCTTGTTCCTTTGCTGCTTCCTGGGTTTCTGACTACAACCCCTTCCCTGCCCTCTCCTCCTCGCTGACCCTTCCTGTGACCTTATAGAGTCTCCATGTCCTTCATTTGTTTTTTTTTTTTTTTTTCTTCCTCTTCTTCCCCAGAGCCAAGCTATGCGAATCGTGCGGACAGTGGGGCAGGCCTTTGAGGTCTGCCACAAACTGAGCCTCCAGCACACGCAGCAGAATGCAGATGGCCAGGAAGATGGGGAGAGCGAGAGGAACAGCAACAGCTCAGGGGACCCGGGCAGGGAGCCAGGTAGGTGCTTTCGCTGCAGTAGGTGCTAATAGAGGCAGGGACACTCGGGGGGGGGGCGGTGGGCCACTCCCCAAAGGCCAACTGACTCCAGTGCTTTTTCTGTTTCTGCATTCCAAATTTTCTCTAAGGAATATGTATTATATTTTTATAAGAGAAAATTAATGATGTTTAACTTATTAAAGTAGGAGGCATTTAAGATGATGCCAGGGAATAGTTTCCAAAGGTAGAGCTGTCTGTGCCACCACGCTTGACACCAGAGAAACTTAAAAAAAAAAAAAACCAAACATAAATTAAAGAGATTATAAATATTTAGCTGCCCCAATTTTTTAAAATTTCTAATTTCTGAAGTTTTTTAAGCCCTTAGCGTGGATGATATTTCATTATCTCTTATCTTCAAGCCTCATTAAAAGCAGGAAGGAGGCAAAGATGTCTCTATCATCTCTGCTGTTCAACAATAGATACAAAAACTACTAAAAAATGCAGGAAATCTCAAGAAAATAAGCTGAAAATTATAGGAATTAATAAATAAACTGAAAACTTAAAATTAATAAACATTCACCTAAACTAAGCAAAGTCCAATATTATATAGACCCTATATATCCCTAGAATTGGTAGTAAATATTTTTTAAATTGACTTTTTGCTTATATTGCACATTCATCATTTCACAGATGTATAGGTCCTACCGTTAGAATAAATTCTCAGAAAGGAATCTGAAGGCAATTTGGGGACCATAGACAAATTTAACTGTTATTCTCACATAGTCCTCTACAAAGAACACTAAATTAGCCTATGCATTTATGTCTATTTCTGAGTTTCTGAACTATGGTGACAATTTCTATGTTCTGGGATATTCCAGAAAGGCAATTTATATATCCGTATAATTGGCAGTAAATAGTAGTGGAAGAAAAACATAGCAGTTTTCCAAATGAAACATTTATGAATAAATATATTATTTCAAATGAAAAATTGAAGGGCACACCATGTTCTTGGATGGGAGATCTAGTTGCATAAAAATGTTAACTCTCCCTATGTTGATATATAAGTTTAGCATAATCCAAACTACTAACAGGCAAGAGGGGCAGCATAGTAAATTATAATATTCAAAACGTATGAGCTATATCTAAAAGAGTGCTCAAGGAAAATCTAAAGTTTCAGTTATTTATATTAATAGATGACAAACTTGAAGGTCAAATAAGCATCCATCTCAGAAATTTAGAAAACAACAAAATCAGTCCTATATTTTTAAGAGGTAGTATTACAAAATAGTTGGAAGAACAGACTCTTGGTTTACAGTCTAGTATACCAGTGAGTGGCTGTGTGATCTTGGGCAAGTTTTATAGCCTCTCTGTGACTTAGTTCCTTCTTCTGAAAAATAAGAATTATAGTAGTATCTATCTCATGGAAATACTGTCATAATTAGATGAACTGATATATTTAAAATTACAAGCCTGGTGCTTGGCATATAGAAAGCACTACATACATGTCAGTTATTACTTTAATGCAAATTGGAGGAAAAAAATTAAAAGAATAAAAAAATTCTGTAAAAAAGGCTGAAGGAAGACAAAGAAGTGGCTTTCCATATATAAAACATACAATAAAGCTGGAATAAATAAAACTGTACTGAGGCTTACATATGTCTCTGAATAGATCAGAAGAGAAACTCAGAAATAGACATAGATGCATAGGCTAATTTAGTGTTCTTTGTAGAGGACTATGTGAGAATAATAGTTAAATTTGTCTATGGTCCCCAAATTGCCTTCAGATTCCTTTCTGAGTATTTCTTCTAAAGGTAGGACCTATACATCTGTGAAATGATGAATGTGTAATATAAGCAAACAGTCAATTTTAAAAATATAAAAGGATTGGGAACAGAAAGAGGTAAGTTTTAAATAAGTTTAGTAAAAATGATACTACACAACCATCAAGGAATACTGCACAACCATGAAGAATGACTCAGTTATTTATTAACTTCTATAAAGCTATCTTTAAGATATTTTGTTTGAGAAAATCAGAACTGTGGATATAGTGTACTACCAATTATAGAATATACAAATACAAAGATAGATATGTGTATGTGCCTGGTTTTATATATGTACACAGTGGTAGACACATATGTTTCTTGGGCATAGATTATTTTTGGCATGATGCACAAGAAACTGGTAGCTGTGGTTCATTCTGGAAACACAAAGTGGGTGGTTAGAGTGACGAGAAGATTTGCTTTTCACTATAGTGTTACAACTTTTGTACTTTGGGCATATATAATTCATAAATTTAGAAAACCTGGCATTTTCATTGAGAGCTCAGTTTCTGTATGACTACAGGGATTCCCCTTAATTTTCTCTTTTATTTTATTAAATAATGGTGTTCTCTAATGCAGGCATCTTAATGATCTTACCTAATAAAAAGTTATTGCAAACACAGAGCCTAGCATTTTGCTATGTATTCTTGACCCATCACAGCTCACAAGGAGCCACAATACTGATGAAAATTTTGAAAATTCTCCATCTTTGTGTCTGAGGTTTAAGGATAGAACAGTGAATGACAGGCAAACTTCGTCCAATATTCCACCTTTTTCTGCTGGCTAATGAGTTCAGTATAGTGGTGACAGCTGCCTGGAGGCCTCAGTGAGGCCGTGGCTGCACACTTTGCTCAGGTAACAAAAGCCAGTCTGCTCACTTCTACACCAAGAAACTGTCAGAGCTGCTAGCCAGGGAGGAGGATGCCTTCCCTTGTTCATGCTGCCTTGGTGCTGCCCTGTGGGTGGGAGCTGCCATCTTCCTCTCCAAAGTCTTCAAAACTAGAGTCATGTCAGCCATCAGTATACAGGTATATGAAGACATTCTCACCAGAAAGTCAAGTCTCTGTTGAAGCCATCGCAAGGAGAAGCCCAGAGCTGAGCATGTGGACATTGCTGGTGTCATAGAATTTCAGTGTGGGAGACTTGACCTATCTTTAAGTACCTAATCAGAACCCCCTGCTTAGCTGCTGCCCAGAGAGTCTGGGTGGTTTTGCTTTTGGCTTTGTTTCTGTTTCTTTGTTAGTGCTGAGGACCAAACGCAGGGCCTTGTACATGGTAAACAAGTGGTCTACTGTTGGGAACAGGGGAAAGAGATGTAACTAGAATCTTTGCAGCTCAATTTTAGTCTCCTGTGAGTGCGACAGCACAAGGTAAGATAATTAGTAAGTAGGCAGAAATGAGACTTAGAAAGCTGAGCTTGAGCCTGTTCCATGCTACTCTGGGTAGCAAAGACGACAGACCTGAACTTGCCAGACCTTTTATTGGGTCCACTGGGAGCAAGCAATATAACAAATCACTCAGATGGCAACAGTTTGGATACCTCAGGAGTAACAAATGTAACAGGTCACTCAGAGGGCAGCAGGTTTTTACATCAAGATGAGGAATTATGTACTTGGAAGTCCTGGTGTAGTTCTGCCCTGGAGCATCACACCATGTGTTACCACCTTTGGGGTCTTTGTTGTTCCTGTAGGTGAAAATAGAGTCAAGTCCTCAGGTCTGGATACGTCATACCTGGTCTGCAGGCAGGAAAGCTCCTCCCAGTCATAGTCTGATGGTGCCTTTATTTCTCCCAAATAGAATTGTTTCCAACAGTCTACCTCTGGGGATTGAACTCACGGCCTTTACACTGAGCTACTCACTAAACTGCCCAGGGTAGGCTCAAACTTGTAATCCTCCTGCCTCAATGTTCCCAGAGTGCTGGGATTACAGGTGTGCACCCCAAGTCCAGTTTGGGTTGGGCCTCTGAAGAGAAATGGTGTGTAGCGTTTCTCATAACACCAAGAGTTAGGTCTGACTTCCCTCCTATAGCAGGAGCTCCCCTCTTTGCAGCCATCTGCTGGGTGGGTAAATTGGCATGATTTCCTGGGGTGCTGTGAAAGATCCTCTGTGGGGAGTCACCAGGCCTTCCAACAGGGATCACTTATGCTTTTCTTTCTTCTCTACTTCCCGACTCCTCCCTGTGTACCACAAGCTACTTCCTGCCCCAGAGATGTCACATACTTGACAGCCATTCTTTTTTGATACAGGGTCTCACTTTTGTAGTTCAGGCTGGCCCTGAGCCCAGCCTTGAACTCACAGCAATCCTCCTGCCTCTGCCTCCCGAGTGCTGGGATTACAGACCTGAGCCACCAGGCCCAGGTACTGTGGTATATGGTTCTAACTGCTGGTGGTCATGAGTCTCCACGGCCGGCATTGTTGTATATGGTTCTGATTGCTAGTGGGCGTGAGTTTCCACACCCAGCATTGTTGTAT
The DNA here is from genome assembly GCA_004026965.1 of Petromus typicus. NCBI lineage: Eukaryota > Metazoa > Chordata > Mammalia > Rodentia > Petromuridae > Petromus > Petromus typicus. The sequence goes on along the minus strand of PVIR01002932.1, from coordinate 63,473 downwards.
GTGGTTACCAGGGTTCGAACCCAGGACCCTGCATTTGCAAGGCAGGTGCTGGAACCACTGAGCTAAATCCCTGGCCCTTGCCAGCCATTCTTAATGCAGTTCCTTCCGCCAAGGGTCCTTCATCAGACATCCAGCTTGTCCTGCAGAGCTAGCCTCAGGTCTTCTGGGAAGCCTGCTGTCCAGCTCCTCTTCTTCTCTTCCCCTCTCCTCCTAGAAAATTCAGACACTCCTTCATTTGTTGTTCTGGGTCCCTTCATTCCTGGCCAGTGATGTTGACATTAGCATTCTGTGTGCCAGACCTATGGCGTCTTCTATCCTTAATGGCATGTGAGCTCTGGGAGGACAGGAACTTCCTGGCACAGCACAGACGAGTTGAACAAAGTGACAAATGCAGCAGTGAGTGCTGCTTGAGCGCCAGTGTATTAGTCATTGTCACAAGCGTTTATCAAGTGCTTACCCTAGGCTGAGATGAGCACGGAGATTGAGGTAGATTCCAACAGCAAGTGACCTTTAGCAGCCTTGCTGAGAAGGAATGATGACACTTAGGACGGGAGAGTCAGCAGAACACAGGTGATAAAGCACCGAGGGACAGGCCAGAAGCTGAACACAGCACCCATGACAAGGTGTCCTGTGACAGAGGCTCAGAGGGAGACCACTGCCGCATACTCTGGCCGTGACAGATGGTCATCACGGAGCTAATGGGTCCTCCAGCCATGTCTACCCTCCTTTCAATCACCTTTTGGGAAATAACTTGTCAAACTGCATTATCATACAGGAGACCTCAGTTGTTAGGCGAATTTCATATACACTCTCCCTAAGAAGAATGTAATTGATATTCTACTTGCAGAAACACATGGCAGCATTTTAGGGAAGCCTGTCAGGAGCAGGATAGTGTATTCCAAGTTTAAGGTGTCCAGCAGGCACTGCGTGTGTCTCTGGAAGATCGAGCCTGGGTTGGCTCTGATGCATGCCGGCAGCCTGTCATAGGGAGTGACCTGTCATAGGAAGCGAGGCTCCTGGCTCCTGCCCCTGCCTGTAGAGATGATGTTCCTTGGGAATGAGGCAAGTCATGTTAGGAATACACATACACACACCTCTTCAGAGGGAGATTTGCTCTAAAGAAATGAGTCACATGTCTGTAGAAGGTTATTGAATCAAAAGTTTCTAGTTGGGGGCCAGGGATTTAGCTCAGAGGTTCCAGTGCCTGCCTTGCAAACACAAGGACCCAGGTTTGATCCCTGGTAACCACATACAACAATACTAGGTGTGGAGACTCAGGCCTACCAGCAATCAGTACCACGTACCACAGTGCCAGGCATGGTGACTCACACCTGTAATTCCAGCATACCTGTAACTCCAGGCAGAGGCTAGAGGATTGCTGTGAGTTTGAGGCTGAGCTCGGGGCCAGCCTGAACTATAAAACAAAACCCTGTCTCAAAAAAAGAAAAAAAAAATTTTTTGCGGTTGGGGTCTGCGGTTGGTTTGAGTCCGAATTCCTCTTTCCTCGGGGGAAGTTGCATTTTGTTCTGTTAGGGCCTTCAGCTGACAAATGAATTTACTCCCATTTTGGAGGCAACGAGCTGGACTCAGTCTGCTGATTTAGCTGTTAGTTGCATCTAAAAAATACCATGACAACAATCTCTAGAGTGAAACTTGGCCAGATACCTGAGTTTTGCAGGAGCCTTGCCTATGTGGCACAGATGTTAGATGAAAGGGAAGCGGGCGCTGTCACAGGGAGCTGAGGTGGTGCCCTGGAAACACAGATGACCGGCCTGAATCCTCATCCTTCTGCATGTCAGCTGACGGGTCCTCAGCAGACTCCATGCTGTCTCTGGACTTTGTTTCTCCTTTTGGGGGTGTGGTGAGAGAATCCCAGCCAATGGGCACGGGCCTGGCATAGAATATGCCTTCCTTGAGTGGAAGCTATTCGACTCAGGTTCCAGGGTTGACTACAGCGCTTGGCCATGTCTGTATAGGGAGAGGAGGGGACAGGGACATCTCTGAAGAACGATCATTTATTTTAGGACAGGTCCAAGTGAAGTCACTGATGGTGGCACCTTCTGTTTGCTGTGTAATGCTGAGCTGAGGGGATTTTGAGAAGCAGCAGCTGGGATGACTGCTTCACTCTGGGGTTCAAAATGCTTTCTTTGGGGCCGGGGAGTTAGCTCAGTGGTTCCGGCGCCTGTCTTGCAAGCGCAAGGGCCCGGGTTCGATTCCCCGGTAACCACATACAATACTGGGCGTGGAGACTCACGCCTGTAATCCCAGCACTCGGGAGGCAGAGGCAGGAGGATTGCTGTGATGTGAGTTGGAGGCTGAGCTCAGGGCCAGCCTGAACCACAAAGCGAAACCCTGTCTCAAAAAACCTAAAAAAAAAAAAAAAAAAAAAAATGCTTTCTTTTCCCAAAAGCTGCTTTGCATAGTGTCCCACCAGCATTTCTTTTCCACCACCTCACTCACTTTTCCCCATCTGTAAATGGCTAGGAACATGTTACTTCTTTTCATAAATGGTTCCCCCGGGAGCATTTATTAACTCCTCCAGGATTTTCCTTTGTAATGAGGCACCGTAAGGGTCCAGGGAACTATTGGTCCTATAGTTTTTGACAAGAATCTGGCTTCCGCATTTGCCAGGTTTTCATTTAACATGTGTTTATCTTTCCGGGGGAGCAGCTCCCTGCCGTGGCGGGAAGCCCTTTCTTGTGCTGAGGCAACTTGTTTACTGTTGGAAATTGGAAGCCTCGCTCTCAGCTTTGATGTCTGTCAGTGCTCCCCCCCCCCACCCCCAGTTTCCTCGGGGCTTTTAATGATGTGACTCACTTTCATTGTGTGCGTCCCCACCTCAGTCTTTTCTCCCTCATCCTTCCTACTGTTCCCTACCCTGGGGGAGGTTTATCTTTTCTGGATTTTGGCAGAAGTTGCCCCTGGCCCAGCCTGGAGCTTGGAGCCAGGTGGGAAGGCTGCCCCTGTCTGTGCTGTTTCTCTGAGGCTTCCTGGGGAAGGTTTCCCGGGAGAGAGCCTATCCCCTTGGAGGGGGGAGACAGCCAGCGTATGCAAGGGTTTGAAGCCTCGGGAGGAATAGAGGTTTGGACAGATAAGCTCATTCATGTGTGTGTGTTTGTGTCTGTCCGTCTGTCTGTCTGTCTGGGGATGGGGAGCCCTGCTACTCGCTTACCAAAAATCTGAATATCTCACTAACTCTGATTCTCATGATATATATTATATTTCTAGACTTATCTGTCCCACACATCTGGATCTCTTCATGTCTTTCTTCTCATTTTCCTCTCCCGTTCCCTAGGAACCATCCTTTTATTTTATTTTTCCATGTATTCAACTTTTTTTTTTTAAGATTCACATCTAAAGGGAAAAAAAGGGTAAACAATGAGATGATGGATATATAAATGTGCTTAACTACAGTAATCATTTCACTACATCTACGTGCGCCAAAACATTATGTTCTGCTTTAATGTAGACTACATCCAATAAAAATTACAAAATAGAAACTCTTCATCTAGATACTGAGCGCTTGATGAGTAACACTTTATGATGCTCCTACTACCTCTGAATATCCCACATACTGAGGCCCACTGGCCTCCTACCCATTTCCGGTCTCCCACAACTGCTCTGGTATCTCTCAGGCCACCATGGCCTGTGCCTTATTTTTAGCACTTAATTTTAGTCTCTTCCTTCATTCAACAGATGTTTATCAATGTCAGGCTGATCAGATACTAATGATAAGTACAGAGCTCACACTTAAGAGTGGAGGTATAGGTCGTTGTAACCAAGATCAGATTAGATAAGCAAGATCAGATTAGCAGTGAAGAAAAAGCAGGTTAAGTGAAGGTAGGTGGGACTCAATGTGAAATGGCAGGGTAGTGTCAGGTTAAAGGACCAATCCCAGATCCAGAATAGACCTCAATGCTATGTGACTCAGTTTCTCTGTCTGTCACGATGGTTATGTTAAACGAGTTATTACATCTGGAACAAAGCAAGCTCTACTTAAGTTTAGGCAATTACTGTTACACTCTTGAGGTAAAATGTGGCCGTGTCACATACTTTGGGACTAAGCATGTAACCCTTTGGTTTTTTGTTCATTTCAGCCCCCAGTCAAAGCACAGTTCTGCATTTACCCAGTAGTAACTGTCTGCTGTATCCTTGTCATGCTGAACAGCACTGAGGAAAACTCCCATCCACGCATTATCTGTCGACACGTTTGTGCTTGCCAAACTCGACGGGGCCCACTCTGCCACTCTTCAGCCCTTCTCCTGACCCCAGCTTCCTTCTCGATGATTGGCAGCCTCTGGTCCAGGGCTGATCCTTTCACCCGCATCTGTGCTCCGCCCATCTCACTCCTTCCTGACCCTTGAGGTGTCTCATGCTTCTCCACTTCCCAGGAATCTTCCACTGGGCCTGATTTTTTTCCTTCCACAGAAGATACATCAGGTCAAGTCTTTTTATCTTAAAGACAACAAAACTCAAACCTTCCTTGTCTGCGGGTATCACAGGCCTCTTTCTAGCCTGTGATGTTATAGCCCTCTTCTTTCTTTTTTTTTGAGACAGGGTCTCACTGTGTAGTTCAGGCTGGCCCTGAGCTCAGCCTCAGACTAACATCACAGCAATCCTCCTGCCTCTGGCTCCTGAGTGATGGGATTACAGGTGTGAGCCACCACGGCCTGCACTGTGGTATGTGGTACTGATTGCTGCTGGGTGTGAGACTCCATACCCTGTATTGTATGTGGTTACCAGGGATCGAACCCGGGTCCTTGTGCTTGCAAAACAGGTGCCGGCACCACTGAGCTAAATCCCCGGCCCTCTCTTCTTTCTTTACTAGCCACTTTTCCTGCAAACATACCTGTACTCGATGCCTGCCTCCTCCTTTTCTGTCCATTCTTACCATTACTTCTTCAGCCTCAGATGATCTGCCATGTTTTTCCCCTACCAGCTCTTCCTGAAACTCTCAGCCAAGGTCGGGGAAGTGCCATCCTTTCTCCGCAGGACCAGCCCTGGAAATGAGGTGCTCATCTTTTTTTCCTCTGCTAGCTGCTTTTCAGCAAACTTTGCAGGCTCGTCCTCTGCCTCTCCCTCTTAACATTGAAGTTTCTACTAGACTTGGTCCCTGGGTTCTTTTCTGACTCCCATGTATTTTACAAATATCTGTCTCCAATGTCAGACTTTTTCCTAAAATCTCCATTCATGTCCTTTTTATGGCTGTCATACAGTAGTACCCTGCATGACTTAAGCAATAGACTTTTATTTCTTGGTTTTAGAGGCTAAGTCCAAAGTCAGATTGCTACGCCATTCACTTCCTGGGGAGGGCGCTTCCTGGCTTGTACACAGCGGCTGTTGTGCAATTTCCTTGCATCTCTTCTTATAAGAAGAGATGATTGATTGATCCCATCCTGAAGGGCTTCACTCTGGTAGTCTAATTACCTCCTAAAGCCCCCATCCAAATACTATCACATAGAAAGTTAGGGCTTCAGTGTATGGATTTGTGTGGATACAAATGTGCCATCAGTAACACATATCCAGCAATATGACAGTGTCTCCTCTTGGCTCCTACATACACACTCTTACAATCTGAGCAGGTTGAAAACTTGAACTCGCTCTTTTACGTACAATCCTACTCCTGCTGAGTTTTCCTTGTAGGATACCAGTTTCCACCAAAACATCTAAATCAGAAATTTGAAAAACTCATCCCACACAAATTGCCAACACGCTCAGACCACAAACAATTGTGCTAACCCTACAATTTCTGCCCCTCCCCACCCATCTCTCAAATAAGTCCTCTCTTTTCTGTCTCACTGCTGCCAGCTTTCACTCATGGGTCTCACGGAGAGCATCATTTTGTCTTGTTCTTTGTGGATCTATCACCCACAGCATCCATGTAGTGAAATTTTAGAGAATGCAAATCTTTTGCTATTACCTGCTTTCATGCCATCCTGACTCTTCTTGGCCAAGCTCCTCCCTATGGAACTGTGCCCTTGGAGGTGCCCTTGACTGGGTGTGGATTTGCGTGGCCCTTTTTCTTCGTACCTGCCTTGCCCTCTCTGCCTGGAATACCTCCCATCCCCACCTTTCCCACACCCTCTGCTTCTCCTTCGGGAGTCGTTTCTCCTCTGCACAGCTCCTTGGGCACGCAGTTGTTAGTTTTACTTGTTGGTCTCTGTTGTTTCACTTGTTGTGTCTCTTGTCCTGCATCTCAGGTCTGTCTTTCAGAGATAACTTCACCTCAGGCCCCAGCTGTGGATGACATCTGTTTCCCCTAAGAGGCTAGAAAGCACTTAAAAACACAGATTTTGCTTATTAATGCTTATGTTCAGGGTTCTTAACAAATGCTTCTTGAATAAAGAAATAAAATGAGCATTTGTCTAATGGCCTCTAGTTACTGTTTAGTGTACAGGTAGAAAGAGTCGAAATAATAGGTTCAGAAGGCAGCCTGGCTGAGCCCCTCTCCTAATCCTGGTCGTAACCCTCTTTGTCATAATTGGGAAACTGTGAAGGGCCATTCCATAAGTTCCCTGGAATTTCCAGGGTTTGCAGGCCTTTCTGTGCCTCGGACTCACAAGTGTTGGGGCAGTGGCAGGTCCCAGACGTCCTTCTCTGGGTGACGGGACCCGAGGAGGCTGGTCTGTGGTGCGGCCCGAACCCCATTTGTTCCCCAGTGACAGCTGTTTCCTTTGTCGCTATGTATGGGCACCTTCTTGGAGCCAGGTTCTTAGGAGACAGATGAGTGGGATATGACCCTGACCTTGAGTCCTGGAGGGAAAGGAGTTGACCTGGTGTGTTTCGTGTCGTGTGCCAGCTCCACCTGACGGTGGATGGGAACCTCTCCTGCCCAGATGAATGCCCACGCCACCCTGATTATTCCTAGACAGGCTCGAAGAACCAGATGCTCCGTTCCCAGCGTGTTGTGCCTACTGATGATCATCCGGGGTTACCATCATTCCTCTGTGCCTACTGGGCCGACCCCTGATCCGTCATCAGGAGTGTGGTGGCGAACAGGCTGTTCTGTGCCCCTCGCCTGCTGACACACGAAAGAACAGGAGTGTCCACGTCAAGGACATCCGTTCTATTAAATGCCTTGTACTCCTCAACAGGCTGTCTTTCCTGTTCCTAGAACAGCCAGCAGGAACAAGAAGCACGCTGCCGAGGACTTGAAATCCCAGGCTGTCTCCCCAGATGTCTGGTATGGATTCGCACAGGAAGAGTCCCTAGAACCATTTGTTCTGCGAGGCAGGCACCCATGTGACTGGGGTCTGGTTCCTGGGCTGGATTCGGCACTGGCATCTCAGCTCTCTGTGTTTCTTGTTTGCAGCAGCCTGTTCCATTCTCCAGTTCGTGTTTGGTCTCTGAAAAGCTTTCAAAAAAAAAAAATCACTTTGGAGGAAAATAGTGATGGACCTAAACCAAAATACAGAAATAAAATATTTCCTGTGACATACTCAGGAGCTCTCAGGCATTTGTAGACAGTCCAAGAGAGGGGAGCGAGGAGTGGAGAGAAAAAAACACGCAGACTTTGGTTTGATATTGAACGATATGCTGTGTTTGCGATCAAGGACATGGGAAGGAAGAAAAGTGGGAAGTAGAAACTAGTGGAAGAGCATGGAAAAGCAGCCAGCCCATCTCCTCCCCCCCAGCCCCTTTCCACGCTTCTTCTGGCGTCTGTTCCCAGCTGAGGATGAGTCCGGGTCTGAAGGCTGGAGAGGGTCTCTGTGTGAGGAGGGGCTCCGTTCTTCTGCCCTCTCTCCTCCATGTTGAACCCTCCCTGCCCCTCAAACTGAGTCTCTACTATAGTGCAGAAGCTGAACCGAGGGAACGAGGTGCTTTGCTTCTTACCTAGCAGCTCATTCTGGGTCTAGCTGGGGCAAGTGTCTGTGTCTCTGGACTTCCACACAGCAATGTTTCCCTGGGCTGTGCCCCACTCCTGAGCTAGGAGAAAGTGACGACTGTGTCTACCTCCTTCTTCCAGAACCCCCACTCCCCGTGGCTGGAAATGTGCCAGCCTGGTAAAGCTGACACATCGAGGCTCACACACACATTCCCTTTTAAAAGCTTTTAAAGTAGGGACACCACATGGGGCCGCACAGGGGTTTAATGTAGTTGAATGAAAAGGTGTGTGAAACTGTTTCGAAGTCCGGGCATCTCTAGGGCTGATGTAACTGAAGTTGTAGGTGGAAGGAAGGCTTTTGAAGGTCACCTTTCCCTTCTCTGTTGTCCCTGCAGGCTGCCAGCTCACTGGAGCCGAGAGGGCCTCCACAGCCACCGCGGAGGAGACTGACATCGACGCAGTGGAGATCTCGCTTCCAGGGAATGATATCCTGGAGTTCAGCCGAGGTGTGACGGACCTGGACGCTGTAGGGAAGGAAGGAGGCTCCCACTCAGACTCCAAGGTAGGCAAGGAGCGGCCCATGCGGGTGATCCACACACAGGTGGCCCCGCCACCTCTGAGAGTGGCCTGTGTCAGCCTCAGCCTCTGCATCAGGCCACCAGAGTTGCTTCCCAGCTCCTGCTGCTCAGCTTCGGAGTCAGACACCCCACAACCCAGCGGATACCTGGTTAGTCCTCTGCCAGGGACAGTGGCCCTCTGACCCTGGGGGCCATCCTCTTGCATATCTGAAGAGGGACAGCTACAGAACCCCAAGAAATGAAATGTGTCACCTGAACCTGGAGTCATCCGAGGCGCCATTGTAGAGGCCTTAGTGATAATGTCCGGCAGGAGGAGGAGCCAGACCCTGCTGTCACCCAGTGTGCTGTGTCCCAGTGCTCCTCCCTGGCAGTTTGTGCTGTGCAGAGATGAGGGAGGGCAGAAGTTGCTCCTCTCCCTGCCTCTTCCTGTACTGCCCAACTCAGGAGACATCTTTCAGGCCTTGGATGAGGGAATTTCATCCTGAGGGCAAAATGAAGGAGCAGATTGAGCTGCCCCTCTCTTTTCTAGTGGGATAGTAGAAAGATATTATAGAAATAGGTTCTTCTAGAGCCAGGGATTTAGCTCAGTGTTTCTGGCACCTATGTCACAAGCACAACATCCTGAGTTTGATCCCTGGTACAATCAAAAAAGAGAGAGAGAGAGAGAGAGAGAGAGGGAAATCTATTCTTCTAAGACTACAACCTCAAAGAACTCAGTAGGCAAGTGTGACAGAGAAGCAGTGGGTAAGAGCTGCGCTGGGGCAGCGATCAGTCTCCCATCATATGTGGTCGGGTCAGAGGCCGAGGTCTGGCCGTGAGGTCCACTCTTGGGCAGTGACACTGCTTCCTGCCCGGAGCCCCTTCCATGTCATCTCTAGCTCTTGTGTTCTGGGAGGGCCGTCTCACTCTGCCCATGCGCATGGCGCAAAGAGGACAGAGTGGTAAAGGCAGCCCTGCCCCAGTGTGACCTCCTGCCTTCCTTTCCCCTCAGGTCTCACCCCACCCTCAGGACCCCATGCTGACAGCCTCACCCCACATGCTGCTGCCCTCTTCGACCTCAAAGCCACCAGGACTGGGCACTGGGACGCCGCTGTCCACCCACCATCAGATGCAGCTCCTCCAGCAGCTCCTCCAGCAGCAGCAGCAGCAGACACAAGTGGCTGTGGCCCAGGTTCTCCTCAGCCTCCTCCCTTCTTCACAGGCTCCACTCTCATGGGCTTGACGCACCTTCCCTAGCAAGGGGCTCAGGGCAGGTTTAAACCTAGGGAGCCGTAAGGAATCGCTCATGCTATTGGATCATTGCTTGTTGGGGAGATGGGGGAGGGGAGGGGCTGGGGCGAGATAGGGATGCGAGTGAAATGGAAAGACACATTTTGGTTTCCCATGTGTCCCCTGCTCTGAACTGGGCTTGGCTGGCTTGGCTGGATGTGTTGGATAATGCCATGAACTTACCAAGGAAAAAGATGCGCACAATTTCCCCCTTCCCTTTCTTTGCTTTTCTTCCTGGTGTCTGAGTTGGGAAAGGATGCACCGGGGGTCAAGACAAGGCAGACTGTAAGATACCACATTAATATAGCCGAAGTATACATTTGTGCTGAACATCTTTGCAAAGACTACTTACTGCCCTGACGTTTCAACCTCCTTGTCCATAACAGGTGTCCGAGCCTCCACCTGTGACCTTCTTATTCCAGGCAGTATTTGATGCATTACTAACATTGAAATTCATTACAGAGATTTCAGTAGATTATTTGAGCTATAGTGAGAAGAATTGTTCACCTCTTGGATGGAGGTGATATTTGTTCCCTGGAGGCTTGTTGGGCTACTGCTCCTAAATAGGAGAGAGGTAAGCTGATTTTCCTTCTAGCTATTAGCACAGATTCCTCCTGTCTCCTCTATGGAAGGCACTGCAGTCTGCATCTCCCGTGAACTTCCAAGTCTGAGCTCCATCTCTGCCTGGACCATGAAGAGTCAGGAAGACACTTACAGTCTGACTGCTGAGGTCAGAGTTAGGCAGGCTCAGCACCTGAATGGGTGGGCGAAGATAGAGAACAAAGCAGTCAGGATTCGGGGGAGTTGGTGAGAAGACTGGCAGGTGTAGACCTCGGCTTTCTAACTCTACTTGGCCAGACTGGCTGCTTGGGCTTTTTGCATCCTAAAAGCCAGGGTGCAGAGTCCTCCAGAAAGCATTTGCTGATCCTCACCGTGTCATCTGCACACTCTTCTCCTGAGCTGGCCCTTCTGTCAGTGGTGCATCTTGAGGAGGTGGCCTGCAGCATAGCCATGACCAGATGTGCTGTGACTTGACGGCCTCGAGAAGGCCTTATAGCCTTGTCCACCAATCTGGGCCTGAAACACCAGCCTCCTGGGTGACTTTGGCACTCAGTTTCAGGAGAGTGAATCGGTGGGACATTGCTCCTAAGCATCTAGAGCCTTTAAGAGAAATTCTGACTGTGAAACCAAAGGATGTGTGATAGTTCTGGGAGGATTCGCAGATGTTTCCCAGGCAGCAATAAAGAGGAGAGAATATCATTAGCGGCTTCTTGTATTTGGAGAAAAAAAAATCAGTTCTCTTTGTCGAAAGAACTCATTTCCTATGGTTAATGACGGTGCACAGTCTGAGAATCCCCCTTCCCTTCCCTAGTGTGACGGCTGACAGGAGCACAAAGCCCAAGTGCTCCCCAAGGGTCCTTTCTGAGACATATCACTTCCAAAAGTTTCCCACTGAATAGAAATCTGCTCTCCATCATTCTTTTCTCTCACAGTGTATCAATTGCTAAGTAATTATTATTTATCTAAGACTATGTTTAATGCATATTCATGATATTATATCGTCAGAAATGCCTTCTCTCTGATCACTTGGAGTAACTGCTAAGTATTTAAGAATGATATTTGCAGATGTATAATGAACACATTAGAGTGTTGAAGGAAACATTGAATCTACAAAGCAGTAAGACCTGGACCTTATCATAGGTCTGCCACAGCCAGCGTATAATCCTCGAGTGGTTTTCTGACATGGAATCAAGCGTCTATTTCAGAGGGCCTTTGCAGCCCAGCCCTGTTTTAAACCATTGCCTTTCACCCAGAAGACAATGACTTTGGGAGAAAGGCACGGTGTGGTGTCTGGGGTTTACTGCACAAGCCTTAGCCTGTCATTTCTTCAGGATCTGTTGAATGGAGCTAGCAGTGCCCTGTTTCCCTCTGGGTTCAAGTAGTGACATAATGGAAGGCCACCATTGAGCATCCACGGCCTGACTTTGGTAGAGCGGTGAATTTCCAGAATCTTCAGCTTAGATAGCACCTCGAGGTCATCTGATAGCTTCATAGACATACTCCTCTTCCCCTCTCTGGTGTCCCCGCCCGCCAGCCTCTCCTCGTCTCCTTTCTGTCTGTATCTTGCTTTGTACGCAGAGTCTTGTCCCTTCAGTTTTCTCACGGGTGGATTCAGTCTTCAGCCAGCCTTCAGTTAGAGGTTTCTTTGTATACTCTTTCTTCTACCTTCTTTGTAGGATTTGATCCAAGGGCCTTTTTTAAAAAAAAAAAATTAATATCCATGTCTTGAGTAAAGCAATCAAATAAGATAGGTAGTGGTTAGTGGGTCATCTTAGCATGTTTGAGACATTTGGAGTTAACCAGCTACAGCGTGTGTGGCTTCTCTGCCAGGGAAGGGTTGACTCTAGTTCCCAGGATGAGCTCAGACTGGATTTGTTCTGTCAGATCCCCCTGCCGGCAAAAACCAAAGTTTCTTTCTTCATTAAACTACCAGCAGTCCTAAGAGTTCCAGTGAGGAGGATGGTGACGTGGGAACGCATTTTCCCTTCCACTTTGAGTGTTCACTCTTTGCTATGTTGTTCCTGAATAAAAGTCTAAGGATAAAGCCCCAGTTTCTGCAGACAGGCGTAGTCTTGGAGTCACTTGTTGCATTATTCGCATCTTCTGCCCTGTGTATTCTCACGAGCCAGCCTGATTGTGCAGTTTGCCATTTAGGACCAGACTTCGGTCTCTTCCTCTGTGTTTGGATTTGGTCTAAGCCCTCAAGACCTCCACAGCCTCACCCTCAATTTGATCAGAGCTGGTCTTAAAGGGACCTTCCCAGGACTTAACTGTAGAGAGACAAAGGAAGTGTTCAGCCAACTCTTTAAGTATTTCCAGATCAAACCTCAGTATGTAAATAGTAACTTATCCAAGTCCCTCTGACCTGCTCTCCCAACCCAGCATGAGGCCTGCCTGGCTGCACAAGCTTCCTGCTTTTGGATAGACCTGAAGTTAAAGGTTGTGAATGAGACTTGAGCCATGCCTTGAATCCGAGCTGGGATGTCGCTGTGCCTGCATGGCTGTGCGCTGGGCCTCCCTGGCTCCCACATGGATCTGGCCATTATGGTTGACTGGTAACAATTAAGTAGGCCACGTCTGTTCATAGTTTGCTGATTCCTGGCCAAGCTCATGGGAAAATGTTAGTGCAGCTCGTTATTGCTATTTAAAGATTTCCCTTCTACCTGCTGCCCCTTCTGCTTATTTAGGAACAAGTAATTGGCTCTCTGTGCTTCGCCACTGTGTGTGCTGTAGCTAGTGAGAGGAACTGTGTTGAAAATGCTTCGCGTTACCCACCACGGGCCCTTGATTTAGCACCTGACTCTGTGGCTTCCCCCAGTCCCCAGCACCCTGGTGTGCATTGCCCACATCCCTGCCACATGCATGCTGAGACAGTGCCGGCGCCGCCTGCCTCTGCTTACGTGTCTGGTGCGTGTGTGGGCAAATCGCTCTGGTTCTCTCCACTGCCATTTCCATGTGCCCACTGCTCCCTAACTTCAGCCTGGCCCTGCCCCCACTTGTGATGGAGGAGCTGGAGTCCAGGCAAGTAGGCTGCAGAGTGAATGGTCTAATGTGGCTGGGCGGGTCGGGGGTGGGTGTCAGGATTATGGGAAGTGGCATCAAGCTGGAGGGTTCAGCGTTGGATTGATACGGGCTAGGTTGTGCCCACGACACAGAAATGGACTCCTTGATACCTGGTCACGGTGTGCCGCATCCTGACTTGGTCTGGGAATGGAACAGTCATTGCCAAAGATGACACAGCTCTAGAAAGGAGATACTAACACGCGAGAATGTGCTGTCCTTTTAGGAAAGGTGTTTCTTTGAAGGAAAAGCATGCTAAATACAGATGAAGATCCCATCTGGCATGGAGAGGGTGGTACATTTTCCTCCTGTCCTGTGATTGGAGAAACATAACACAAAGCCACGACAGAGGCTGGGAGCAAGGCTGCCTCATTTCAGGGCTTCAAGTCCAAGTTCATGTTCACCTCACAGCTGAAAGAAGTCCAGGCCATTTCCTCTGCCCTTGCCCTGGTTTGGAGTCTCTTGTAGCACTGGCTTCCACAGCTGAGGTTTGAGCCTGATTGGGGCCACTTTGACAGGTGCAGAAGAACCAGGGCTCATTAGCATAAGTTTTGGACAGTGGCACCAGGATGTGCTGTCCACAGGCACAGGATCTGAAAATACTTGAAATTGTGTCACTGAATCTGCAGAGGCAGAATCCTTATGTAACCTGGGACGTGTAGCACTGTAACTCTGGAGCACTTTCTTGTGGCATTTGGTGCCAGTAGATTTATGAAGGGAATATTGGATTCAAGGGTCTCTTTAGATATTGATAGCATTCTCCTGCTGGAACTTGGATGCCTGTAAAAGAAGCTTCTTGCTTTTTTCCTCTGGCTTTAGTAAGAAGGAATCACTCAAGTTCCTTCATCCTCAAGTCTAATTCTCAGATTTCACAATGGGGGACTGGAGACTTTTCTTCAATGAACCATTAGCAAGTGGCCTCTAGTACTGATCACTGTGCCTGGCTGTACGTGCAGTTGACTCTCTGAGCCCCCAGCCAGCCCTATCAGTGGACAGGGGAAGAAATGGGGCCCAAGAGGAAGTAAAGTAGCTACCTTTGCTTTACGAGAAGCCAAAATACTCCAGCATGACAGCCCCTGGGCTGGTGCTATTGAATGTCCTGTTGTGTTGAGATGTGCAGGTTAAGGGCTGGGGACTTGAGCCTGGAGCGTATAAGTAGCAGACGCTTGATAGCCCCCAGCTGGTGGTATGCAAGATCCTCTGCTTTTTATTTACCTCCATGGAAAAGTTGGCTCCACATTTCCACCTGACATTTCTGTTTCCAAGGAAAATAGAACATGAATAATGAACGATTCTACTTGTTCAGCAGATTCTTTTGGATGCTCTTAGTTGGAGTAGATGAAGGACTGACTGGGCCCTTCCTGTCAGACACCTCTGGGGGCTTCCCATAGCAACTACCCCATACCCTGAGCCAGTAGGATCTTGGGAACTTCCGGGTACAATGTCTCCACTCCTCCATTTCCAAGGAAGATAAAGGCTGAATAGCTTCCCACCAGCTTACACCCCAGTTAAGTCTTTTTCTGTTCCCTGCCCCTCTCCAGATCTTTCTTCTATTTATAAGAAACAGTGAAGACGCTGACATCTTGACCAAAATGCCAATTCTGTCCTTACCAGTGCTTTTTGGAGGACAGATTTACTTTCTATTCCTTAGGCATCATCTCCCTGAGGGAAGGATCATCCTACCCTGGGGGAGCTGGTAATAGAGGATCTCATTAGTGGTTCCACTCAGTTAGTAGCAGAGCCAGCTGCAAGGTCAGTCCTCACCTCTGGCCAGAGAGGGAAGCAGCCTCTGCGCCCAAGAGTAAACTTCCCTCACATGGGCTACAGGGAGGGCCAGGTATGGCGACCACTAGCTGCCTCAGTCAGACTCAGTAAGATGGTCCCTGACAAAAGTGACTTGCAGAGCATGCTGATCTTTAGGTATCCAGAACATTTATTATCAGAGCCAGTGAATCAGCTAATGTAACCACCTTCCACCATCTTTCCCCTCTACTTCAGATCTTGTCATCGTGCCCCTGTGCCCTGGTCCACACCAGGCTTTTGGTCCAAGAAAACTCTTCCTCATAAACTGCCTTAGTCCAGGTCCCCAAGCTTATTAGTTCCCTTTTCCCTGGAACTGTCTGGGAGACTCTTGATTCACTTCCTAGCATAGGTATCATAGATGTGTGGACATTATTATCAGCCATGTGACTCAGTTTCCTCAAGCCAGGGGCCTGGTATACAATAGCGCCTTGGTTCACAAACTGAATTCTTTTCCTCCATTCTGGTCTCAAACCAAATTGGTCTCGAACCAAACCTAACCA
Organism: Petromus typicus; assembly: GCA_004026965.1. NCBI lineage: Eukaryota > Metazoa > Chordata > Mammalia > Rodentia > Petromuridae > Petromus > Petromus typicus. Next base: position 47,877 of record PVIR01002932.1, on the reverse strand, counting down.
CTGAGTTCAATTTGACTCATGACCAATTCGATTTGTGACCAGGAACCTGGAAAGAATTAAGTTCATGAACTGAAATACCACTCTTTCCCATCTCCTCCTACTGAATTCTGTGTCACATGAGGATCCTAACCCTAGATGGTACTGAGCCAGAGCCTGCCGGTGTGCTGTTCCCCAAAAGGTCCTGAATTGGTGAGAAGCTTGCTGTAGATGATCTGCTTCAGGCCTCTGATGGTGTCAGAGGAGGCCTTTCTGTGAGTCACTCAGCAAACACTTGACCTCTTCGCTGAAAAAATCAGTGTCCTAAATGAAAGTAACAAAAGAGCCAAGAAGCCAGCCCCACAAACATAAGATGGGCCTTATTATGCCCAACTCTCCAACTCACAAATAATATAGTGAGCTGTATCCCTTGTCCTTTTTAAAAAAATTTTTCATTTGGAGACAGAATCTCACTAAGTGTCCCAGGCTAAACTTGAACTTGTGATCCTCCTGCCTCAGTCTCCTACAGTGCTGGGATGACAGGTGTCTACCACTAGGAGGAGCTATGCTTCCTAATCTGTATCATATTTCTGCACAACAATAGTGAAGGAAAGTTGATGTGAGCATTTGCTGTGATGCTGTTCTGAATTTCTGCTTTTTAAAAGCAAGACTGAGACAGGAATACTCTCCTCCGCAAGACAGTGCTGCATTGGTACTAAAGGAGTTCTTGCAGGAGGGATGGAGGGCAGTGTACCAGGTGGCCATTTTCTGTCTCTGCTCCTTGGCATGGGATGCAGGGTGGCATCCGAGTGACACCTCTTGGGCTTCCGCCCCAGAGCCACAAGCCCAGGTGCCCACTCTGCTGTGTGAGTCTCTGTCTTGAGTTGAATGGTGGGGGCGTCTCTGGTCCCGCCATGCACAGCAATCCTCATTTGCATTCATGTCCCTCTCTCCTCTCTGTCCTGTCCCCCTCTGCCCTCCTTACCTCCTCCTCTCTGCAGGTTCACTTGCTGAAGGACCAATTGGCTGCGGAGGCCGCGGCACGGTTGGAGGCCCAAGCTCGTGTGCACCAGCTCCTGCTGCAGAACAAGGACATGCTCCAGCACATCTCTCTGCTGGTCAAGCAGGTTCAGGAGCTGGAGCTGAAGCTGTCGGGACAGAACGCCAGTAAGTCGGGCCCGCCTGGCCTCTCCCACTCCCCTGTGTGGACACTCTGGGAAACAGATGTTACTTCCTGAGGGTTTTAGCATGCTTTCTTGGGCCCCTGGCCTTGCTTGTGTGAAAACAAACCCTTTGTTTGTCCTGTCTGTGTCCACCACGAATCACAGCACCGAGGGCCACAGCAGACCTTGGCTGTCTTCTGACCTTACACCCAGCCCTGGCTCTTGATGTTGCTAGAAGTCTCTGCCATGTGCTCACCTGGCCGCTACCTGACAGGAGCTTGTGCATTGGACATCCTAAAGCGGCCCATTTCTTTCTCAGAGGACCTTTCCTATCAAAATATATAGAGTATCTATGGAGAGTCTTCCCTGTGACAGAGATCTCACGCTGTTCGGAAGTGACTCCCTGCACTACGTATTTCACAACTCTGTTGCACACAAAAGGGCGAGAGCTGTATGGGCACTTCAGAGACCAGGGAGCAAGTCGCTATGGCCAGATAGCTCTGCTGGTCAGGGCGGAGGTAGCCCAGCCCTGGCCAGAGGTGCTGCCTGCAGGCTGGGAAAGCAGTGGGAGGCATTTTATCTCCTGCTTTCCTAAACTTCTCCACAGGTCTGCACCCTCAGAGTCTGTGGTGGTGGTTGACTGACACATATCCACTGGTCACCTACAGTGCTAGAGACTGTGATGGAATGTTTTTATGTATATGAATTCATTTAATCCTTACAGTACTACTAGTGTTATACCCATTTCACAGATAAGGAAACAGAGAGGCTGGGTAACTAGATCAAAGTCACATAGGTGGATCCAAGATTTGCAGCCTGATATAACTGCAGAACAAATGTTTTTCCATTTATACCAGTAGTTCTCCCAAACTAATTCATGGGCTTTAAAAAGATGTGTATCTCTGAGTCGGGCCCAGAGATTTCTCATCAGTAGGCCTGGAGCAGGGAAGGGAACCTATATTTTGGAAAAGGCCTAAAGCTGATAGTTATTTCACCTTTCTGTGAGTTTCTCTGGCTTGTCCAGAGTTGGTTTGTTGAGATTTTATTCTGTCCTAATGCCAATTTATAAAAGCTGCTTTTTTTTTTTTTGAGACAGGGTGTGGCTTTTGTAGTTCAGGCTGGCCCTGAGCTCAGCCTCAAACTCACCAAAATCCTCCTGCCTCTGCCTCCCAAGTCTGGGATTACAGGAGTGAACCACCACGCCTGGCACTGTTGTCTGGGTTTGCCAGGGATCGAACCCTGGCCCTTGCACAGGCACGGAACCCATGAGCTACATCCCCAGTTCGTTTTTTTGTTGTTGTTTGGGTTTGTTTGTTTGTTTGTTTTTGTGGGGGGTTTTTTTTGAGACAAAGTCTTACTAAATCCCTAGGTTTGAACTTAGGATCTTCCTGCCTGAGCCTCCCCGAGGCTGACACTGGGCTGGTACTCTCTTCCCATCACAAACCCCAGGCAAGGCATTCAGGGGCCTCTCAAACCATCACGTGTGAAGCTGCGCCCCACGGCGGGGGTGGAGGTGCGGTGCGGTAAACCCTGGCGGGCCGCTGGCGGGCCACAGAGGACCTGAGCAGGAAAGAGCCCTGGCCGAGCATTTTTTCTTTCCTTTTGGTGATGCTGGGAACCCAAACTGAAGCGGCCGCGCCCGCAGCCTGCTGGCTTTCCAGAAGAGAAGCTTGCCTGACTCTGCTCCACCCTCTTGTCTTCCCGCAGTGGGCTCGCAGGACAGCTTGCTGGAGATCACCTTCCGCTCGGGAGCCCTGCCTGTGCTCTGTGACCCCACGACCCCCAAGCCGCAAGACCTGCACTCGCCGCCGCCCCTGGGCGCGGGCTTGGCTGACTTTGCGCCCCCTGCGGGCAGCCCCTTAGGTAGGCGCGACTGCTTGGTGAAGCTGGAGTGCTTCCGGTTCCTCCCTTCGGAGGACACCCCTCCCCCTGCACAGGGGGAGCCTCTGCTGGGGGGCCTGGAGCTCCTCAAGTTTCGAGAGTCAGGCATCGCCTCGGAGTACGAGTCCAACACGGACGAGAGCGAGGAGCGCGACTCGTGGTCCCAGGAGGAGCTGCCTCGCCTGCTGAATGTCCTGCCCAGGCAGGAGCTGGGCGACAGCCTGGATGACGAGATCGCCGTGTAGGCGTCCGGCTGCTGCCCGGGTAGGGGTGCCCAGGGGAAGTGTGCTGCTGAGGACAACACCCGGAGAGTGCGTGAGGCTTTCCAGGGGGACCAGGGTGGTGCATGGAAGGAAAGAGGGAGGAAGCTGGACCCCCAAAGGTGGATTGGGTCCGTCTTCTGCTGTGACTGAAAGGTGGTGGAAGCGGGGCCCTCGTGGGGCCGTGGCGTTGGGAAAGGGCCCCCCTCTTTAGTATCACTAGGCTGTTGGAAGACAACCCCCATACCTGCTGCGCACTCCTCCGCTCCGTCACTTGATCCTGCAGGGTCCCCGACGTAAAGGGAAGCCATTGGTACCTTCTCCTGTACTGTTTCTAGATATCAGGAAGCTGCCAGTTGCCTAACCGTCCCCGACCTTAGGAGGAATCCCTTCTCCAGACCCTTGCCGAGAGTGAAGAGGTTGAATGTTGCCGGCTGCAAGAGCCAGGCCAGTGCTTGTAGTATGAGTATGGATGACTGAGATGTGTCTCAAGTTGCAGTGGATAAACTATTGCAGGAAACTGGTCGCAAGTTTTTCTCTATCAATGTTGGTTCCGAGGGAGTGTGAGAGCATTGACATCATGAGGGCCCTGCTGTGAGAGCCCAGAGTCAGGATCGCCTGTTCGCTGCCAGTCTCTTAGGTCTGAGGCTTCAGTTTGGAAGCCCCGCCCCACCCCGCCTACCTCCTGCTCCTGCCTGCTGATTGGCTCCTGTAAACGGAGGCCAGAAGTCCCTGCTTCCTGAGGCTTAGGCGGCTGGGCCAGACAGACATTTTACAGTATTTGTCCCTGAAAGGTCGAAGACCCAGCGCCCTCTGCTTCACTCTGCTCCCCCCGCCCCTCCGCTGAGCCGTACTGATCGGTTTCTCCTCCAAATCAAAACCAAAATGGACGAAAGCTGATGGCTGAGACTACTTTTGTCTGCTCAAGAATCAATGCCACTTAGAGACCACAGCCAAACCACCGCGCCCAGCTCTGGTGCGTGCTTCGAGCACACCTGTGAAAAGTTCATGTGCATCTCTTTTATCTTTTGCTCTGGGCCTGGCCTGCGATGTCCACTTAGTAACAGGCTGATGGGTCCCACAAAGAAAAACTCCCTTTTGCCCCTATGAGCCTATAAGTGGCTGCTAAGAGGTTTTCAGATGTCCAAAGAGAGAGCTGAGATATGCTTGAGTGTTATGTTCAGGGGACAGACCGTGCAGACCAGCCTGCAGTATTATTACTTTCGAGGGCCCATTGATAGGGATGTAGTTGCCCCAAATGGAGTTTCCAACCCCAGCTTTGCTTTGGAATTGATATAAACGCAAGTGCTGCCCTCTCTTATAGCCATGCTTGGATTTCTTCCAGACCAGAAAGTCCAAATTAAAATAAATGCAGCTTTCCATTAACCTTCCCCAGAGCATCAGGATGTTCATGGAAATAGGATGTGGTGGTGGTGTGTGTGTGTGTACGCGTGTGCGCGCATATGTGTGTGAGGAAGGCTATGTTTATAGACTTGTGAAAAGTAACTAAAAAGAAAGGGGACCTTGGAGGTAATTGAATCAACAGTAAATTTATGTCTTTTCCTAACGTGCATTTTGTTGGAGAGACATGGTTCAGATGGCTACAGTTTCTAATGAAACATTGGAAATAGGTCCAGACTCACAGGGAAGGACAAACCAGGAATGTGAGATCCACAGAACTAAAGAAATAGTCATCAGGAATCCAGTTTGGCTGAGTCTACTTAGCCTAAAAAATCCTAACCCAGGGCCTTGGGTCTGGGACCTTTGAGACCATCAGGCTTTTGAGTGTCCAGGGGAGTACAAGGTCTGTTTTCTTGCACCCGACCACCTGCGAGCAGGAGTTAGGGATGGAGTCAGAGCTAATGGACTAGATGAATGAACTGTGACCAGAGTAGTCTTGTATGGATGTGGTTAGGGAGTAGATGGGGAGGACAATCTCTAGATGGTCTCGAAAAGATTGCCAAGGGAGAGAAGAAAGGAACTGGAGGCAAGATGAAGGGAATGAAAAGACTAGTTACATATGATGTTAAGCTCGGACCTGTTCAAGACTTATGCCCCTGGTTTCCACCTGCCTCAATCCTACACTTTCCCTGATTCCAGCTTTCCCTGGAGTAATCATTCCTGTATGGCACTCTTGCCGGGGTGACTTGGTGTGTAGAGATGGGGGACCAAGGACAGATCTAGGGGCTTGGAAGAGTCACCAACCACTGACCATCCCTTGGGGCCAACCAGAAAGGAAAGGAAGGGAATGTTACAGACCTGATTTCCCAGCGATGTCCCTCTGTCCTCTTCCCTCCTTGCTTCTTGCTCTGCTAACTCAACCCTGCCCTCCTCTTTTTTGTCCTTCTACTCTGTCCTATGTGGAGAACATGTGGACACCAGGGGCCCTGCCCTCACTGGTGCCTGCCCTAGCCTGCTCCAGGTGCCAATAGACTCTTGGTCATACAAGGTCTCACAGTTGCAGAGCCAGGAAAGAATTTCTCTGCACAGAATGGACCGTGTATGGGGACTGAAAATTATATGCCTTCTATCCCTGCTGTATCAGTGCCATCTGTAAAACCTCTGCTTAGATTCACTCAGCTGATCTGGTTTAGGAATTGTATTGCTTTATTTACTCTTCGCTTGACTGCTTCCTCCTACCTTCCTACCCTCCAGCCCTGTACTTCCCAAAACTGTTGTGTCATTAACTCTGTTGGATCAACTCTCTGGGAAAAGATTCTGTTAATGTAAGTGCACTTACTCCTTCGACGTTGTCACTAGTCTAGTGGCTTTTGCTAAATAAACCTTTCTGATTTCTAAATACTTTTCTATTGTCTTTTCTTGCTTCTTCTCTTAACTCACTCCTTCCATGCCTCTCACTTCCACCTACTTCCCAAGCCAGGTGGGATCAGCTCTGTGACATGACCCCACGGGTGTGGCCTGTCCCCTGAAGGAGGAGAGGAAGGTAATGCTCGTGACAGCCTTTCAGGGTCACACTATACTACTAGTCAGATTTTACCTTCCACGTAGCTGGGAATAATTTTGTTTCCCTTGGGGGACATTTGGTAGAGTTTAGAGGCATTTTAAGCTACCACAGCTAGGGTGGAAGTTCCTAACACATAGTAGGTGGAAATCAGGGATGCCGCTAATATCCTGCATACAAGACAGCCCCCAATCAAGAATTATCCAGCCCGGTGTGTCCATAGAACTAAGGTAGGAAAGTCTTCCAACTCAAGGCCTTTTCCATCTCCAAGTACCACTAGAATACATGGGCAGTAGCAGCAGATGAGTGCTTGAGAACATACTGTGTCCTGGTTTCTAATATAACTAAAATCAAGATTATACAGTTTCAGTGACCCCCAACTGCAAATGGTAATAGTGCTTGGTTGGAATCTGTATAGGCCCATCCTGAAAATGAGCACACAGGACACAAAAGGTGCTGCTGCCTGCTCTTGAAGGATTATGGTGACTTTGGCATGCAGTGTGCAACTCCTGACCCCCAGTCCTGACCCCCAGGCATGGGAAAGAGAAATAGGAAAGAAGAGTGCGGGGAAAGGAGGGAGTGTTTGAGAAGTGAGCTCAGGATCTCCCAGAGAAGCTCTGCCTTTCCGTACTCCTAGAAGCTCTGGCTAGAGTTGTGGAGCTATTTTGAAGGCAGAGATTTTGGTAGGCTGTGTGCTTTCTCTAGGCCAGACCAGAGATAAAAGCAGGAGGGTCTAATAAACCAGGTTCCTATGGCTTCTTCTGAGCATTAGAGTCTCATCTGGGAAATGGGATAGTGTGTGCCACAAACAGCTGTCATGAGGGTGAATGAGGTTGCTTTGAAGAAGCACCCGGTAGAGTGCCCGGCACAACCTGGAGTCCAGGAGCATTTACCCTGCAGTTAGCTTCACAAGCTGGGTACCAGAGCCTGGTGGCAGAGTTGTGTGCCAGATGCCTTTTCCACTGTGCTCAGACCTTATCCAGAGCTCCATACTGAGGAAACTGCAGGGGGCATGATGGTGCGTGGCCCAGTAAGTGTGAAAATGTGAGAAGCATCTGTCTTTAGGGAGAAGACTGAACACAGGCACCCTCCGGGCAGCGGTGGACACATGTGCTGGCACCTGGACTTGTCCTTTCCCTCTCTTGACTGTCGCCTGTGATGCAAGGCCCTGGAGGAGAGAGCTCATTCCTTTCCTAGTTCTCCCAGCAGCATGGGTGAGATTGTCCTGCTCAACCTCCATGTGCCTCTCCCTGCACTTGCTCAGCAGCACCATCCAGGGGACACACGGGAGCCATGTGTCCAAGGAGAAGCCTTCCAGGGTTCTGCTGCCTCTTCCAGTTAAGAAACACTACCCCAAGCCAGACACGGTAGCACATGTCTGTAATCCCAGGATTCTGGGAGGCTGAGGCAAGAAGATCGCAAGTTTGATCTCAGCACGGGCGACTTAACTGATGTAGTAAGACCTTGTTTCAAAATTTAAAAATTAAATTTTAAAAAAACAACTCAGGGTTCAACCCTGCTGCAAAGAACAAAAGGGGAGGAGGAGAAGAAACAACTGTAGTTCAGACTAAAATTAAGAACTTGTGTAGTCCCTCTTTGCTCTCTCAGGGAACTGCATCCCGGGAATGAGGTCAGGAAACCCTGTCCTGGAGTGGACAATGGTGAGCCACGAGTCCTGATCCGGAGTCCAGGGCCCTGGTGCACTCTGGCTGGATGGGGAAGGAACGTGGCAAGAAGCAGGGGTAGAGGGTGGAGGGTCAGGAGTGGTCTCATAGCACAGGAAACGATAGGGTCTGAGCCCAGCTCCTCTCCCTATGAGCAACAGTGAGCAACTATGAGCCATAAATGATATTTTAACAGTGCAACGATGAGGGACAAAATCAGGCTCCGGGAAATTACTATATAGGCCGGGGGCGGGGCATCTACTCATACACTGGCCCACCTTTTGGCCCACCTGTCCGACGTAGCATCAGGGAAGCCCATTCAGACCACGGGCTGAGCAGAAGGGCAGGATGCTGGAGCCAGGCCTCTCACTTCTCTACTGCTTCACTCACTTGGAAGGCTGGTTGGGACTAAACAGCTGGGCTCTCACACTAGACCTCCTAACTCAGGAGGGTCGAGAGGGGCCTGAGACTCATTTCTAACAAAGGCCCGGGGCTTGCTGATATGGCCTACATGGGCACCTTACCTTGAGACCCACTGTCTGAGAAGATGTCCCCAAACTTTGGGCATTGTCTTTTATTTTTATTTTTTTATTTTTTGGACAGAGAAGAGGTGGTGGGTAGTGAAAGAGAGAAGGAAGTGGGCCTGGTGTTGCTAAGCAACCATTTGATGAAGGAGAAAAATACAGAATGGGCTCTGGGAAGGATGGCAGGTGGTACAAGGTGACCCTAGACTTGACAGAAGCCTGTGACTAACTGATTTATTGGCATCTCTCTAGAGACATCAATAGGCTTCATCTCCTTTGTACCTAAGGTGACTATTTGAAGGCGGGGCGGCTGTTTGAAGAGAGCCTGTCCCCAGGCCGGCCCTTCTGCTCCCTGCCCCAGAGGGCTTTGAGCTTGCGGTAATACACCCTGCAGCTGAAGCCCTCCTTGAACCCCCACCTGATGTGGCCTTTAAGAGAGTGCAGAGTCGGGTACATGCGACAACAGGCTGCACATTTGTAGCCATTCTGCTGGGCTGGATACCACTTGGAAGCGATCAGGATGTCCTGGGATGTGATGTAATCCACGGAGTCCAGGCTATGCCTGGTTTTTCTGGTGGCCTCGGGAGGATGTGTGTTCTCTGGGGAGGACGGGGAGGAGCACATACTGTCAGCCACATCCTCGAGAAGGCTGCTGTCCCCGTCGTACTCGTCCTGTTCCATCTCGGGGAGGCTGCAGGCCTCCAGGTGGTTGTCTTGGTCCAGGCACACAAAGTAGCTGTATGGGGAGAACCAGGGCCGGTAGATGATGCAGTTGCGCCTCAGCTGCTTCCCATTTGGGGTGTCCCCCGAGGTACAGTCTGCAAAGAGAGGGCTAGGTCTAAACTGTGGCCATGGGCAGGGAGCACTGGGGCTGCAGTGGCTGGAGGTCATTGGGAGAAACAGGAAAACAAGAGACGGACACTAGGCCTGACCTCGGGGGACCTCTCTGCCCGGCTGGTGGCAGAGGACAGGTGGGAGACAGGCTGGGGAGGGCAGTGTGAGGCCTTCATTCTTGTGTTCTCTGTCTGGTGGTACAAATGGCCTCCGGGCATCTATATCGGAGAGGTCCCTCTAGTGACTGAGCCCTGGTGTGTGCCTGGTCCTTCCTTCCTTGTCTTCTGACTCCTCTAAGGAAATGCCCAGACAGTTGACCTAATGGACAGCTGGACCTCAGACTCTCTGTCACCGGCGGCTGTAACTGTTTTTCTAACCTCCTTGCCTGCTTTCGTCTCTCGATAACCCCCTCTGACAGAAACTGCTTCTCCACATCTGCTGGAGAACAAGGAGAGGACGGGCAAGAGGCCACCACAGGCCTGTGTATCTTTCCAAGGGAAGGAGCAGGTAGGAGGCTTCCAGCACATGGGAGCAGCTCACAGACCCCTTCCTGCAGGTCCAGCCTCAGCTTCCCAGTGACCCTGCTCGGAGTCAGAGAAGGCCTCACCTGGGAAGGGCACTCTGCTGTGTACGCCATGTCTGAGAGTGCTCCTTTGGTATGAGGGTGGCAGGGACTGAGCTGGGTTGGCAACCTCCTTGGATACCGCTGTCTTTGCAATGTCTGAGTTGTAGAAGAAACACTGTGGTGAGCCGAACGAGGTCCGCTCCCTAGGGCTCCCTGAGTGACACCCCAAGGCTCCCCCTCGGTATGTCAAAGCATCTCAAAACCAAAGCAAAACCACCTCTGAGCTATTCAGTGGCAGAACTATTTTTGGTGACAACCTGGGGAATACCAAATGGACAGTTTTTATTTAGACCTTAGAGAGAACTTCTCAAAAGGGAGGTTTCAAATGTGTCGCAGAAGACACCTCTCCGCCTGCCTACCCCTCGGCTGACCCTCTGCAGCTCAGCGTCTGTGTGGTTTCACCCTGCATTCATTGCCAACATCTGCACAATCGGGCCCCGAAGAAGCCCGGTGCCTTAGTATCTCACACCCCCAGCCAGGGAGGGTCATGTGGGCCTTCACTTGCCCACGTTGGATCAGCATAAAAAGCAAACCTGCCTCAAATACCAGGGCAGCCACTGAGCTCCACTGACGGGACAGATTTGTAGGTATCCTGGGTTGTCGAAGGACGTTTTGAAGAACCACTCCACAGGACAATGCTTCTCAATTTTAATGTGCAAGGTATTACCTGGGGCTCTTGTTTAAAATGCAGATTCTGGGCCGAGGAGTTAGTTCAGTGGTTCCGGTGCCTGCCTTGCAAGTGCAAAGACCCAGGTTGGATTCCCCGGTAACCACATACAATACTGGGCATGGAGACTCATGCCCAGCGGCAATCAGTACCACATACCACAGTGCCGGTCATGGTGGCTCACGCCTGTAATCCCTGCACTCAGGAGGCAGAGGCAGGAGGATTGCTGTGATGCGAGTTGGAGGCTGAGCTCAGGGCCAGCCTGAACTACAAAGTGAAACCCCATCTCAAAAAAAAAAAAAAAAAAAATGCAGGTTCCGACTCAGTGGGTCTGAGACTTTGCATTTCTAGCAAGCTTCCAGGAAATGCTGGTGTTATAGTTGGGGGCCAGATTTTCAATAACAAGTACTCAGGGTCTGACTTGACTCCAAGATGTGTTCATCAGTTACCCTGCTTTTAGCCATACATGGATGATTGAAGTCAGTCTTTTCTAGTCGTCAGCACTGAACTCAAAGAAGTGCCACTGTCTGTGTAGACAGATCACTACCTTGGCGTTTTGTGCCAAATCCAGGAGGAAGAAATTTGATAGCAAATATTTTCCCTGTTCCCTTGCCAGAAATGATTTAACAAGAATTACCAGGAAAGCAGAAAACTTAGCTTCTTCCCATGTGTAATTTGGCTTTCTCACTAAACCATGGCCTGTGACATGCTCTCATAGCATCCTCTAGTAAAAGCTTGAAAACCCCACTTTTTGTGGCCCTAGTGACGCTAGAGTTTACCTGGCAAGCTGGTGGCACAAGAAGACAAAATGTCAGGAAAAGTGCTCCGGGCAGAAGAAGAGATTCGAGGTCCAGAGATGCTAAGGAATGAAAAGTTTTCCATATTCTGACCTCCACAAGGGTATGGAGATTGTGCACCTACCACCAAGAGGCTTGCCAGGTTGCCCTGGCAATGAGCATTCAGAGCACATATGACGTCACAAGCTCCCATGATTCCACTCGTGGAAGGTGGATGTGCTCTATTCCAAGCAAGAATGTTTGCTAGGGAGCTGAGAATACCCCCAAAGAAGGAAAAGTATGGGAAAGATAAGAAAACCTGTCCTCTTTTTCTTTAGTATTGTCACTTTTTTTTATTGCTCTTCCTGTATTTCCCCTGTCCTGGGAACATCTGTGTTCTCTGAGAAATCATCTTGCTTTTCATCTTTATCTAACTTCTGCCATCAAGTGTTTTTGTTATTTTGTTTTAGATTGGAGATTTTGGTTTGGAAGATGAGTGTAGATATAGGTATTTTAATACTTTATTTGGAAATAATGTCAAATTTATAAAATTTATAAGAAATAAAGTTAGCACAAAGAGCATCCTCATACCCTATATTCAAGTTTTCATATTGTTAACATTTGACCCCATTTGCTTTATCCATTTTCTTCCTCTTCTGGCTTATGTATACAGGCATAGACTTGATTTTTTCTGGACTGTTCAAGGATAAGTTACAAACATTATGTCCTTTTATACTTTAAAATTCAATGTGCCTTTCCTAAAATAGAGGCCACATATTGTTTTCAATGCTGGTGCTCTTTTCTGTAAGTACTAAAATACCAGTGGGAGCCATTTTGCTCTTTGGCTACCAGGGGATCAGAGCTGTCTCTTTGCTTTGCTTTGCTCTGTCATCTGACCTAACACTTGTGGGATGTGGAACACAAATGAAAGACGACTGTGACTCTTTGTAGATGAGCTGAAGATGCACCATTCTGTATCTTCAGAACCTGTCAGCTGCATGTACAACCGTGCTTCAGATCTACATAGTGATGTGCTTCCCCTGGGTGCTAAATATAGAGTCTACTCTGGCAGCAGTGATGGCGATGGTTCCTTCCACTGTGGGACTGAAGTGTGGGTTTACTGGATTAACTTCTAGATGGAAGAGCTGAGAGTTGGCTTCCTATCTGTATTTATTCCCAGAACTAGGATATTCGAAGGACAATGACAGAACATGGTTTCCCAGGGTTTCATGGTATGGTTTGGGTGTGAGAAACCTGCTGGAATATAAATTGAAGTCACATACTTGGACAGCTTGGAGGATGTTGGCAATTGTATTGAGCCATTGTAGTGTAGAGCAAGTCTGTAGGTTTGGAAATCAGGACACATGACTTCTAATCCCTCTTATCCTTCAGTGGCCTGTGTGATGGTGGCCAAACTCTGCCACTAGCTTTTGCATAGTGTTAGAGTCTGAAGTGGAGCAGAGGAATGCCATCTTGGCTAAGATCTAGTGATTTCCATGTGGAAAATAACATACATGTAAAGTGATATGCACAGGACCCAGAGGACCTAAAATTTCTGCTTTAACCCACCACATATTCCCACTCCCGAGTGGGAAGTGGAGACCTGCTTGAGGGAAAGGAGAAAGCTCCTGAGAAAATTGGGTGGCTGGGGCCGGGGAGTTAGCTCAGTGGTTCCGGCACCTGTCTTGCAAGCGCAAGGACCCGGGTTCAATTCCCTGGTAACCACATAACAATACTGGGTGTGGAGACCCACACCCAGCAGCAACCAGTACCACATACCACCATGCTGGGCGTGGTGGCTCACGCCTGTAATCCCAGCACTCGGGAGGCAGAGGCAGGAGGATTGTGATGTTAGTTGGAGGCTGAGCTCAGGGCCAGCCTGAACCACAAAAGCGAGACCCTGTCTCAAAAAACCTAAAAAAAAAAAAAAGAAAATTGGGTGGCTTAATCTCTCAGACCTGTTTGTAGAATTAAATTACAACTTTCTTTTGATTGAATTATTGAAGAGTTTTTAAAAACCAGGTCATCTCAGCTTTGTTGTGCTCATGGTATCAGGGTCTCTGGCATGCTATATACCTTCCTTTATATGTTATTGCTGGTGGCCAGACGGAAAGTGACACTCTCAAAGTGACTGGTCACTACATAAAATGTGTCTTTCTCTTGTTTCCCACCTGCTTTCCGAGCCCCTTTCTTGGACAGGTAAGATACTGTTTTTCTTGTGGATGACTTGTGTCCCTAGGTTTTCCCCTCTGCTTGGGTATGTGCATGTCGGGGAGGGTGCTGTTGGATGGGCCACCTAACTGCAATCCAATCACTTCTCGATCCTCCATTGCTATTATTTTCTGAATCACAGACCTAGAGCCCTGAGGCAGGAGGAACAGAGCGTAGGGGTCATTGGAATCACCAGCGGGAAAGGGGCTCACTACACATCCCTTGGTACAGGATGAAGGAGCCTCCAACTAGAGGCCCAGACTGAAGAGATGATCAGTTTCTCCTGGTCTGCTCTGAAGAGCCCCATGAGTTCTCTTGCAGAGCAGTTTTTGAGAGTCTGTTTTTTAAAAAATGAAAAGAGACTCAGGAGTAGTTTCCCTACAATGTCAAATTATTGTACATACCATGTTTAAGAATGAATATAGGGCCGGGGATTTAGCTCAGTGGTTCCAGTGCCTGTCTTACAAGTGCAAGGACCGGGTGGGTTCGATTCCCTGGTAATCACATACAATACTGGGTGTGGAGACTCATGCCCAGCAGCAATCAGTACCATGTATCACAGTACCGGGCGTGGTGGTTTACGCCTGTAATCCCACCACTCAGGAGGCAGAGGCAGGAGGACTGCTGATGTGAGTTTGAGGATGAGCACCAGGCCAGCCTAAACTACAAAAAGCTAGACCCTGTCTCAAAAAAAAGAATGAATATAAAGGTCAAATTCAATTTAACGTAACATTTAGTATGCCTGTCAGTGTGCAAAACCCAATGTCAAGCATTATAGAACATAGAAAAATTAAACTTAAATGCAAACAATTATGCAGCCCATCAAGGAACTTACTATTTTATTATAGAGTCAAGATGTACTTACCAAAGAGATGTAGCCAACTGGAGAAAGAGTATGTGATAAGCTATCTTTAAATTACTTAGGAATTCAGTATGTTTTATGGGCTGTATTATAAAAGGTGGAGCCAGAAGTACAGGAGATTCAGAATGGTACACAATCCAAAAGTTACTTGTTATATAGTATTTTTAAAATAATAGTAAGGTTTGTGTTTACATTTTTTAAAAATGGAGGTCTGCTCTGAATATTCACCAGATAGGAAAATGTCTGACCCAGGAAGAAGTAGAAGACTTGTTCTTCCCAACACCTCTCTTAAAAAAACATTTCGTATGATTCCTCAGGTGTCCATATGCTTTCTTGTTTTGAGGGACAGCAGATAAGTTGTTTCACTTCCAAATAGTCTTTGCTAGATTAGAGTATAGAAAAAAGTGAAAATGAGAAGGAAGGGGATATACAGGCAAATTGTGTCAAAGAGGAACAACTAGGATTTGGTGCCCTTGCTGGTTGGAGGGCAGGCAGGCTACATCTGGACCTGGGGATGGTGTGGTCTAAGTTCCCTGGCACAGCCCCAGCCATGGTGGCATATTTGCCTACACATGGGTCAGAGCAATTACAGAGTGAGATCTTCATCCTTCTTCCCGTGGCTTTCTCTCTGCTACCAAAACACCTTTAGAACATGGCTTACCCAGGTAGTTGGCTCTGAGAGAGTGTCTCTGGTGAGACCACAAGAAAGAGCCATGTAGGGCCCGGGGATTTAGCTCAGTGGTTCCGGCGCCTGTCTTGTAAGCACAAGGGCCCGGATTCGATCTCCCTGGTAACCACATACCATACTGGCTGTGGAGACTCACCCCAGCAGCAACCAGTACCACATATCACAGTGCCGGGCATGGTGGCTCATGCCTATAATCCCAGCACTCAGGAGGCAAAGGCAGAGGGAGGAGGATTGCTGTGATGTGAGTTTGAAGCTGAGTTCAGGGCCAGCCTGAACTACAAAGCGAGACCCTGTCTCAAAAAAAAGCAAAAGCCATGTACTACATGGCTTAGGACATAGCAGGAGAGAACCATTTCCTGCTGCAAAAAGCAAGAGTCCATTTCTCTTTGGAGAGAATTAACAAGAGGAGGAGCCTAGAAACCTAGACTGACACTGTATCTGGTATAGTCCGTGTAGACAACTCTGGCTGAGTCCCAAGGCCCCAAGGTGGGTCTGGCTGCCTCGCTGACTGAGCTGCGTTTCCAGTCAGGAGAGGACACCCATGTGCAGTGTGTGGACAGCATGGCTCAGAGCCTGGAGCTCCAGTCCTTTCGATGGTAAGCCTTGGAGTCTCCATCTTGTCCTCTACAATTCTCCATCTCAAAATGTATTTTGACAATTCAAGATATTTGTTTAGTATCTACCATGTACCAGACCCAGGTGAGGTGTTCAAATCATAATGAGCCAAGACCTTCACTTACAGATGTTCACAACCCAACGTGTCTATACCCAGCCCTTCAAGTTAATTGTTCAAGGCAAGGAGAAATGCCTGAGAGCAGGGCCATCTACCAAGCCTATTTAGGCACCTGTCCAGTGATCCAATTCAGAGGCAAAGTACTGGGAAGAGTTTGAGCTCTAGGTTTCAAGGTCTGAGTTCTGTTTCCATCCCCACCAGCAAATTAGTGCTGTGGGCTCAGGCCCAGGAGTTTGCTGCTCTGGAATTCTCTGGGCATCCCCCTCGTGTATAACTGGATTCTTACCCTGTGCCCTTCCTTGCTCGGTGTTTGTGAGGACCGAGTGCCTTAGGGTTCGTCAGGATCCTTCTGCCTCAGAGTATTGGTCCCCTTGGTGTGGGCTTGGGGCCTTTCTTCGCATAAGCTGGACCATTCTCCCAAGTTCCACCCGGGAAACTGGAGGAATTGTGGAGAAAAACTGCTGCACTGGTGGTGGCTGTCAGCAGGAAGCCTCTTACATCAAGACTCTCACCTCCTCTGGCTCTGCCCCCGTCCCTCAGAGCGCTCAGCATGAGCTCATGGTGGTGTAAACATGTCCCATCTCGTTGCTTCACCCTCGTTTTCATTTTACTTCAAAGGACCTGGTGACCCCAAAAGAAAAGGGGTCACACTGTGAGTCAGGGAGGGTAAGTTCACCTTTGGATGGCTGGAGTCAGTCACTGATTAACTTGGGCAGGGCAGAACTGGAATTTCCAGTCTCATGTTCCATCCAGAAAACTACACTGGAGAGCTCAAGAGCATTTCCGCTGGCTGTTCCTTGAACGTTTCTGAAGGCTTGTGCAGTTACAAATGCAGGGTATGGTGTGAAGATAGGCAAAGCGGAGTAAGAAGTTCCCGGGTTCTACTGCCCTCCGCTCAGCCATTGCTTTGTCTCCCCTCTCTCTTCACAGTTGACCACAGCATGTTTGAGAATCTGAACACGGCCCTCACCCCAAAGCTCCAGTCAAGCCGCTCCTTTCCCCATTTGTCCAGGCCTGCAGCCTCCAGCTCTGCCACCCTGAGCTCTGCAGAACCTGGTGGGCCAGGACCGAGAGTGGGCAGCAGCCAGCACCTCAAGAACCTGGGCAAAGCCATGGGCGCCAAAGTCAATGACCTCTTGCGGAGGAAGGAGCCCTCCAATCTAGGCGATGTGGGTGTGATGGAAATCAACAAGACCGTGGGAGCCCAGCTGGCTGGTGGGACTGACGTGGCTTCGGGGCCCAGCCTGGAGGACGAAAGGTGAGCTCCCCCCTCCTGCCCAGGTCCCACTTGAAGACCAGGTGCATGGTGGGTAAAGCGTAGTGTGCTAGGGGAAGTGCCGTGGAGCGGGGATATGAAATGGTCAAGTGAAGAAAAGCTCAAGGCCTGGGCCGTGTGCATGGGACCAGCTTCAGCCTCCCTGATTATAGGAATGGGTCCTGAGCCACACGTGGGAGCCGTTGGTCTACAGAGGAGAAGCCCTGGGGGAGAGACGGGGAAGCCTGCGGTGGCTGCCCTCCCGTTCTTCCACTGAGCACCCGCAGGTCCCCTGTTTTAAACACCTGTGCCTAGGAGACAGTCATGTGGTATGTGGACCTTTGTATAGGGACACCGCTCCCTGGTGATCATTCTCCTGTCTCCCGCAGACAGTACTTTGAGTTACTCTAAATACGAGTGGTGGTGGAAATTAGTGGTATGGAAGTTGCTAAGACCTTTGGTGCCCTAAAATCAAAATAAAAGCCCACGGGCTAACATACTCATTGGGCGGGTGAGTTAAGGAAGGAGCAGCCTTAGTTAAAAAAGTAAGACTTTATGTACAAGATACATCATGTACAAGTGAAAATTCCTTATGGTGAATGTTATTTGTATATTTAGAATGTACCAAGAAAGGTTTTGATTTTTAAAGTAAGGTAAGAATGCAGCATGGACTTATTTCTCGCCATCCATAATAACTGGTGTTTATGTCACCGATCTCACAGGTCGCCGTCAGAAGCCTTCCCTCGGCTGGACCCTCCGCCTCCCATCACCAAGAAGCGAACCCCTCGCGCCCTGAAGACCACCCAGGACATGCTGATTTCTTCACAGCCTGTCCTAAGCAGTCTGGAGTATGGGACTGAGATGTCACCTGGGCAGCCCCAGGACTCTCCTCCCACTGCCCAGCCTGTCTCTGCAGACGCATCACCCCCAGAGGCCACCATGGAAGTGGGCAACAGGGGTGAAGCCCTGGCTAATGGGGAAATGTCCCTGTCCATTCCTGACCTCATCCACAAGGACAGCCAGGATGAATCCAAGCTAAAGGCAGCTGAGCACCGAAGAGCCTCATCCCCCAGCCTCCCCGAGAGGAATGGCCTCAAACTCAGCCTCAGCCCTCTCCACCTGGCTGAGTCCTGGGAAGACAGCGCCCCCCGAGCCCGGGCACGGACCTCCAGCCTTGACAATGAGGGCCCTCACCCAGACCTACTGTCCTTTGAGTAGAGCCTCTTCTCCCCGTCAGGCACACCCCCTCTTCCTCCTGCTTTCTCCTTCACTGTGCACACGGCCCTTGCCCCGACTCCACTGTGCCCTTTGTCTTCTGTGCAACAGATTCAGTAGGGAGCCAGCTCCATACGTGGGGTCAGAGGTTCTCAAGTCCTTCCAGTTAAAGAATCGATCTGAAAAATGGCAGAAGGACTTGGGGGCCATGCCTAACCCTCATTTTCCATGTGCTCCCCAGGTATTCGCTGCATCCTTTGAATCCTGGAGCCCCTGCCCTGTCCTAGCTTTCCACTGAATCTCAGAGCCACCAGCCCAGGCTGATATATCTTTCAGGACTCCATTTTCCATCTCCTCTATGCTATCTGCTCTTTTCTCTCCCAACTCTTGGTCCCTTCTCTCTCCAGGATGGCTTAGCAGCCCCCTGCCTCCAGGAGAATGAGGTTGGGTGAGGAGAGATGGTTTGGTTTAATGTTGGGGCCCAACCACAGCCCAGCCCTGCTTGTCCCTTGTCTCCAGTGTGGGGCCCTGGTTTCCATCTTCCCTGTGCTTCCAAGATGGGGCCAGAATGAAGTGCTTACCAGGCCCGAGGCCTTGCAGGCTTCCATTGTTGACTGAACCCTGTTTCTCACAGTTATCAAAAGTTTTTCCTATTCAGTCAGTCGTTAGACTGTAGAATGAAGTCCTTGCCTATCTTGGAGAAGCACAAGATCAGCCAGGCTGCCTTGGCTGTGTGTAAAGACAGGGCGAGGCAGGCCCGTGGAAACGGCAGAGCACGATCTAGTTTTGTATTGAGAGGAGAGCCCGGAAACTTGGGAGTAGGCCTAAGAGAACCGAGAGTGGAGATGAGAGTGAAAAGAGAAGCCAGGACATAGAAGGATGCCACTGGGGATGACAATGAATATTCAGGGTCCCCCCCAGCCCAGAATGAGGCCATGCAGGGCCTGGGTAAGTGCAAGAGCCAGGGCGACGCATGTGAGAGATTGGACTGTGATGAGAACTGTGCTGTTAAACGGCTTTTAATTCAGTGGCAGATACTCTAGGGCTGGTGCTGAAGTTGCTGAGGCTCCCAAGGGGCTGGGCTCCTCCCGAGGGGATTCTGGCTGATACCTGAGGTCCTCCTCTGTGCCTGCTTTTGGTACCCGAGTGAAGGGGCCATCAAGGTTCATCCGACCTTAGTTGGTTCCTGCCCTCCTGGGCTAACCTTTGTGTTCCTGTCTCCACCAGGGGGCATAGCATGTTGTCTTCCTGTGGCCAGGAGATGCTGAAGTGATCCCAGACTAGTGGGCTTTACAGGAAGAGGAGAACATCTATTTCCTTGAACGAAGAGGCCAGTGCTCAGGAGAAGGCTCTCCTGGAAGTCCTCCTCCTGTGATTCCTGCAGCCCCGTTTCCATTCGTTGTGTGGCCGCCCACCCGTGAGCTGTGAGACACTCAGGACTCGCTTCCCAACTTGGGCACTGAGCTTCCACTTCCCCTCTTGCTACCTCTGCCGTACAGAACATCCATGCCAACTCCTGCAGGACTGGGAGCCTCACAGGATCACTGGGGTGCGGGTACCTGCCTGCATTCTTGCTTCTCTGTGTGGCCTTGGTTTCATCCTCAGCCCCCCTACTCTTCTTCCCTGTTTTCCATTGCCCCAGAAAGCAGGGGTTCACCACATACTCCTGAAATGTCCTGCCCCTTCCCCCTCACAGGGGCCCATGCAGCAGGACACCTGTAGGCCCTATGGAGTGAGCGGGGCTGTTAACCCATGGGTGCTCCCTGCCTCACCCAAGAACGTCCTAAACCTGATTTCTGGCCATGAGGTTGGAGAGATGTCGTTAGGACTAGCATTTGGAATTCTGTGAGGTTTCCTGGAATAGTTTGGGGCTTGACCCAAAACACACAGAACTGTGTAGAGGGGGCAGGGATATTAAAAATACACTAAAGAGCAAGCCCAGTTTGACATGCTCTCTGTATCAAATGCTCAGTTTGATCCTCTTGTGGGAAATACTACAGATGCCTGTGCTTGGGCCAGTCCTGCCCCGAGACCAGGTGGCATGGCAGCCAGGGGGTTGTCAGTGCTGGCTCCAGCTTGCCTAGATGGCTGTCTCCAACCACACCCAGCCTGCTCCTAGAGTGCTGGCTCTTGGCCTCAGATTAGCCAGCAGATGTCACCAGGTTGTGCCAGGATCATTGCCAGGGTCACCCAGCATCCTTCAGACTCATGTCTGAACTGAGAAAGGCACCACAAGCTCATGTGTCCACCTCCAGCTGCTTGTAGCCTGGCCACCCACCTGTTGTGAGGGGCAGTGGTACCTTGGGAGACCCTCTGACCCTGAGCCTGGGATTAGACGCTGCAGAAGTTGCTAGGGGATGGGTATTGTCTGGGGCACGGTAGGAACAATTTCCAGAAATCCTGCTGAACACCTCCGCTCGGACCAGTTCTATCCAAAGCCTAGGAAATTTCGTGTCTGGTTTTCCTAAGGTTACTGCATGGCCACCACACCCCACACACCTCTCATAGCAAGGCCGGCTTCCTTCCAGAGCCTGGCCTTTGGGTAGCCAAGGCAACAAGAGGGCGAGGTAACAAGGAATGAGCAGTCTTTCATCGACGGCCACAAAAGGAGGTTGAGGCCTTCAAGTCTCTTCTCTCCACACTACTCCCCCAGCTCACCATAAGGCCTTACTTATCATATAGCTCTATCCTGATAGGTTCCAAGGTGAGCGCTGGAACCTGGCGGAGGATGGCTGCTCCTCACCCCTGTATAGAGAAACTTCTCCGAGTGTTCTCCGTGTGGGTGTTAGGGAGGGAGAAAAGTGTTTGCAGTTTGCTGGCTTTTAAAGAACAAATTTGGCCCCAAGTTGGAAGAAGAAAAAGTTAACAGATTTATGCTGAGTGTTTTTTAGAGACTTCATATTTATATTTTTAGAGATTTTTCTGGTAGAAGGAAATTGCACAATAAAATGATTTGGTTTGGTTTCCTGGCTTGGGGTTTTTTTCTTGTCCTGACTGATGATGAAGAATGCTTTGCTCAAGGCTGGGTGGAGAGCACTGGTCTATTGCTCTGCGGACCTGAAGGAGAAGTAAGAGAGGTAGAAACACGAGGCTGATGAACATTGCTGATAAACCTCCCCCCGAGAGCTTTGTGGGGGCCGCGAGTATCTCAGGTTATCCCATCCTTGTTCCCCCGACTGGCTCACTCAGTGTTCCCACCTTTGGCTGCTCAGGGGTGCGAATGTGATGTATACAGGTATGACTTGGGTGGCCTTGGCGTTCACTTACTGAGAGAAAGCAGCTTGGACAAGAGCTAGCCTTATGTCCCTTGTGCCCCTTATGCTCCTTTGTCACCTTGGCCCATCAGATCGAAGAACCAGAGAACTTACACTAGAGAATGGACCAGACCTTGAACTTCCATAAAAAGGGGGAAACAGAGAAGACACAAGAAGGGAAGGGAACGTTTAGTCTGCTCTGGAAGCCGCTCCCATTTCCAAAGGCCTGAAGCTGAATCTACCCCACCTTCCCATTTGCCTCTCTGACTACATCTAGAGGGTGATCACGCTGTTCAGCATGCAGAGTCCCTCTGCCTCCACGGCAGGAGTGACTGGTGTGAGACAGAGTCTGCAGCCTCTCCCTGGCATTTCCACCCCTACATGTGGCTTCTCCGAGGTTTGAGAAGTGAACATCCGGGCCTTCCAACTGTGCTTCCGGGTCCCACAGTAGGGTGCAGCATATTGTTCTGGGAAACAGGAGAGACACAGAAACGAACCCAGCATATGCCACGCACGGGCAAAGGCACTGAAAGTCCTCACAATAGCAACATCTTTCTCTGAGTCTGGGCCCTGTGACTATGTTTCAGGTGACCTCTCCTATTGGATGGCTTTAGGATTCTCTGCTGTGGTCATTCAAGTGTGAAATGTACCTCTAACGTTCTTTCCTTTCCCATTATTATGCAAAGTTGTAATTTTTGGTTCAGACTAAGTGTGTAACATTGTAGGGAAAAAGGCCAATTTTAAGTCTAAAAATGGATGTGCATACGTCACACTTTCCACAGGGCGCTGAGCCACTGGTCTAGAAACTGAGAGACAAAGATATATTGATTTGGTCCTTGCAAATACCGACCTATCTTGAGCGAAGTGTTGTGGGGAGCACTGAGGTGACACTGGGGACAGTGGGTGAGGATGCCATCAGACCTACTCTCTGCACTCATAAGGTATGTGAAAGGGCAGCAGAAATGCCAAAGAAGAGACAGTCTCAACCGGAAGAGCAGTCATTTCCTTTGCGCTTACAGCAGTAGCTCAGGGAGACAGCCAAGGAGAGGCCATTGGGGAACACTTCATTCTCACACGCTGTGAGGGGTGGTGGGGAGCCCCAGCCAATTGTAACATTTATGGAATTAGCTAACTAGGATTACACCTCAAATTCTGTCCCAGTGGCAGAGAAGTTGTTCTTGGTCACTTTGCCCTCAGACTGGCATCCTGGCAGCCTCACAGCACATCTGTGCTTGGACCTCCCGTCTCTCTCCAACCTCTCTTCTCTCAGCCCTGTGCTACTCACTTGCCCAGTTCAGCCTCGCTGTGTTGGGAAACCAGCAGTGGCCGCCCTTTGAGATATGGATGCTGGGGGTCCTCGGGGCTTCACTCTGCAGTGTTCTCACTGGGCCTACCTCAGGGCTTAGGGTGCCCTGCCCCACCAGGAGTCCCTACGCTGGGTCTTATATCTGCCTCCCCTGAAAAGACTCCTACATGCAGATAGCATTGACTGTCTCTCATCTCCCTAGAAAGTCTGCTCTGGAAACTCCAAGCTGTCCAGGGAGAGCCTCTTAGAGTCTTTTACCCCCAGGACCTTCTCCTCCTCATTGTCCGTTTGCCCTGGTAGCACACGATAAAAGCCCAGAGTCCCCAGCGCTGATTTCCCACTAATGAGAAAATTCCTCTGCTTTCTGTATCTAGGGACTGACCCTCCCGAGACACAAATCCTCTTTGTGTCCAGCTTATCTCCAGCTGCTGCCATGATAAATAGTCCAGCTCGGGGGAGTCTGGGGAAGCTCCACTCCATGAAACTTAAGTTATTAGCACAGCCAGGGAAGCGAGCTGAAGGATCGACTCAGCACACGCCAGGCTACATTCTCTCTTGTGGGAGTTGCCTGAGGAATCTGGCAGTTATAAAGAGCAGGAAACATTGCCAGTGTTTTCCTTTACAATAGATTTTTTTTTTTTTAAATCCCGAAACAAAGAGCGACCACCAACAAACTGCAACTTGCTTTAATTAAAAAAAAAATTTTTTTTACATGTTTAACTAGTGCCATCTGCTTAGCTACCTTCTTCCTTAAATCATCCTCTGTGTTTGCCACCTTATCTTTTTCAGGCTTGTGCTTATGTAAGTCGTGTTGGCTTGGTCTCATGTTCAAGTGTGTCCTGGTATTCCGCCGGTTCCTGGTTCTAGGAGTGCTTGGGTTTGGTCCAGGCCACCATGAGACAGTGAAGGAGGCAGCCTGTCCTTAGACATGGACAGACATGAGCCGCAGCAGCCCTGGGGAAGCTGGGAGATTCCCCACAGGGACAAGTCCCTCTGTGTGCTGAGCCTGCAGGGAACAGACCTGATTTCTGGACAGGAAATCCCGGAGCATGTCAGGAATGCCCGTCTTGCTTCACTGTCCACGGATCCGCTCTTGCAAGCCTGCACCAACCTTTGCTAGATCAAGAAGGGTCAGCAGACCTGTAAATGCTCTTCAGATCTGGAGCAGTAGTGACGTTTCTAGGAGCGGAGTCTTCTCGAGGGGCTGCATCAGTACTCCGGCAAGCGAAATGCAGGTCCAAAGCTGAGGCGAGGGTCCACAGCCCCGTTTAAGACTCTCCCATCTCAGCGTGAGACTCTGCAGGCAGTTCCTGTTGTGACCAGCAAGGGCGATCTTGCTGTGAAGCCCAGGGGCAGGGGTAAGTTCTCGGCCCTCTGGAGCCTACCTTGGCAGCTTCACAGGCCCTTCCCTGTGTTGTTCAGATCTGCTTCCAGGCCCTTGGTCTAGGACCATCTACCTGGGCCACATTTCCACCTTCTGTTCTCTTTCCTCTGACGTGGCCAGGCTACATTAACTCATTAGATTTTCAGTCTTCTTCCAGGATTCCTTCCCGGATCCAAGCTCTGCGCCTCTTCTGCTCTCCGTGGTAGCCTCCTACACATTCCTCCACTGTGGCACGTACTCCTTCTCCCCTGCAGTCTCTGGGCATCTCTGGACCAGAGCCCATATCTTTCTCATCGATGTCTCTTGCAGTGTTTGGCAAGTCACAGAAGTTTGTAAAGATGTGCTTGAACTGAACTAAGGAAATTTAAGAGTTTAATCTTTGTGTGTAGAACAAGTAAGACTAACTCACTGGGGTCTGGGGTGGGCCGGAACTATCTTCTTCAGCCTGTCCTTCCTGGGGTCTCTACCACAGGCAACTCCGTTATCTGCTCACCAACAGCACAAAGAAAGGCTAAGGGAAGCCATGTTCAAATTGGAATAGGATGAATGGAAGGACGCGTCGATCGAACTTGAGACCTTGTGCTTGCCAGATAGGTGCTGGAACCACTGAGCTAAATCCCCAGCTCCCCGGCTCCTAACACTGTGCTTTACTCTGAGGCACTGTTATTCATCGGTGCTTTATTGTGTCTTCAGATCTCCTCTATACTCCAAGAATTGTTCTAATCTATTTGTACACCTCATTTGTTTTTCTTAGTAACCTCACGAAGGGT
The DNA here is from genome assembly GCA_004026965.1 of Petromus typicus. Lineage (NCBI taxonomy): Eukaryota > Metazoa > Chordata > Mammalia > Rodentia > Petromuridae > Petromus > Petromus typicus. The sequence goes on along the minus strand of PVIR01002932.1, from coordinate 22,867 downwards.
CTTTAATAAACCTGTTTTTTTCCCCCCAGTTCCAGAGATAGTGTTTTCCTGTGTTTGAAGAGAAGCCTTAATCCCCACAGTTTGAGAGGTAGGTGTATCAGTCCCTTTCTTTCTTTTTTTAGGCAGGGTCTTGCCTTTGTAGTTTAGGCTGACCCAGAGCTCAGCTTTAAACTCACAGCAATCCTCCTGCCTCTGCCTCATAGGTGCTGGGATTACAGGTGTGAGTCACCACACCCAGCACTGTGGTATGTGGTTCTGATTTCTGGTAGGTATGAGTCTGCACACCCAGTATTGTCGTATGTGGTTACCCAGGATCAAAACCCAGCCCTTGCACTTGCAAGGCAGGCGCCAGAACCACTGAGCTAAATCCTCAGCCCTCAGTCCCATTTTTGAAGGAGTTTGGTGCTAGTAAAGAAGCAGAACTAGCCTGGAAAGCTAGGCTTTCCGACCTGGGGAATGCTCAGCCACCGGACCTTTACCCACAGCTCTCCTGTTTCTCTCGTAGCAGTCTGATAAAGAATTTCAGGAAATATTCATGGCTTATACACATCTTTTTGAGTCTGATCTTCTCCGGGGGTGAATGAAACTTCATTGAACTCAGAATGGAAATGTAAAGACCCATTCCCTGACCCCCCTTATTTCACAGAAAAAGGTCACAAGGGCTCTGGTCTTTCACCTGGTAGCTGGTTCCAGCATCCTCTCGCAGAGTCACTATAATAACTCTAGACAGTAAGTTGTTATCTTCCTTTTTGAGATGTGTCTGACCAAAGCTTTAGAGATTTTTAAACAATTTTCCTGTAATTTATATCGCCTGGCAGTGTCAGACCTGACAAAAGCGCCTTTGGGAGAACGTCCGTTCTTAGGGGTTTGGATAAGAGTCATCAACTCCATATTCCAAGACTTCCCTCTGAAAGAGGAGTGGTGGGAGATTTTTACCTCAGGCTCAGAGAAGCTTGGCTCACACCTGAAGCCTGCTGGCGACACGGAAATTTAGCAGCAGTAGGCAGTGAGAACTATTTGGAAAACACCTGACTGAAGAATCTCTTTTGGTTTTATAGCTGCCGTGGTTACTCAATAGAGCTTAAAAAAAAAAAAAAAAAAAAAAATCCTGTGATACTTGGTTCTTGGTGACTGTCTGATCTCTTGTGGCTGGATTTAGGTATTGCAATTTCTGATCACCTGCAAAAAGAAAATTTTCATGACAGGAGTTAACATGAATTTATAAGATAAACACTACTTTCCTTTTTAGAAAGGCTTGTATATTTCTTAAGATCATTCACCAGATAGTAAGCGAAGAAGGAAATAAGATGAGATGTCTTAACAAGGAATTCCAGATGGAGGAGAAAGTGAAAAAGGAGAAAAAAATCTTTGAGAAAAGAATGAATCTTCAAAAGTAAGGAAAGATTGAAGTCCCGAGAGTGAAATGGTATAGAGTTTCAAACAGAATAGAGAAGCAAAAACTCATAGACATAGTGAAATTCAAGATCATAAGGAAGCAGCATCTTGTGATCAAATTTTCAGAAAAAAAATAGAGATCAGCTATGGAGAACCCAGTTGCCATTAGACATCTCAATAAGAAACCCACGGGGGATTTAGCTCAGTGGTTCCGGCGCCTGTCTTGCAAGCACAAGGACCCGGGTTCGATCCCCTGGTAACCATATACAATACTGAGCATTGAAGCAGCAACCAGTACTACATACCACAGTGCTGGGTGTGGTGGCTCACGCCTGTAATCCCAGCACTCAGGAGGCAGAGGCAGGAGGATTGCTGTGATATGAGTTTGAGGCTGAGCTCAGAGCCAGCCTCAACTGCAAAACGAGACCCTGTCTAAAAAAAAAAAAAAAAAAAAAAAAAACCCACACACAAAATGGTAGAGCACCAACCTCGTTTATATTGTTCAAGGAAAACACCTGGAAACCTACAACTTTCTGTTTAGTTCTACTATTATTACTTAAATGAGCCTGAAGATACTATAAGACATGACTGCACAATGCTACTACTCAGAGGCCAATTAGTAGCATATTTGGAAGAACACAAAATCTTCTTACAGTAAATGTTCCAGAAAAAAGGAAAATAAAGTCCGGAGAATGCCACATGCTTTGAAATACATAAGAAGCAAGAATGACTTGTTGGCTTACAAACTAGTTGGCTTACTCTAAATTGGTGATAAAGGATCCAAAAGAATAGACTATCATAATTAAAATTTTAGATAATATCACATCAAATGACACTTGTGGTGAACATAAGGAAAATGAAAGTATGCGATGTTATAACAAATGATATATTTACAATACTACAGAGAAAAAGAAACCTACAGGTATATAAGTAGCCATCAAAAAATTTTTTTGTAGAGCTTTCAAAGGGTCACAGGGAAATTTTATCTGCCCACTAGACAGATAGCAGAAAAAGAGAGAGAGAGGAAAAAAAACTACAATAAATAGAAGGCTGTGAGTTGGGAAAATAAATCCCAAGAGAACAAATTATAATAAATGGAAATGCACAGAACTTACCACACAAAAGAAGGAAATCATACATTGGAAAAACAAAGTTAGGTAGAAAAATATTTTTGCTATAAAAGACAGAGTGAAAAGATATGAAAAAATTTGAAAATTACAGGATAGAAAATTGCATACCAGGAAACTATAAATGAGATCAGAGGAGTAATGTTAATATGATATAAAATATAAAAACAAAAATTATAACAGAAAAAGGGATAGTTTATAAGAACAAAAGAAACAGATCAAGATGAGAATATAATTACAAAAATGTATACATGTTAAAGATACAACTGTAAGCAAAATACAAAAATACAAAAGTAGCAGAATGATGAAAACAAATCACTATCACGATTATTGGAACCAGAAAACTAAGATCTATTATATACTGGATTAAAATGAGATTTATTTCGTTTTGACTCAGATGAAACAGGTGAAAAATAAGCAAATTTATGAAAATATTTATTTTATACCATCTATAATCTTGTCTACATCACTCAAAGAGGTAAAAAGATTGAACTTTAAAAATGCATAGACTGTTTCATACACATCAGGTTCAAAGAAGGAAAGTTCTAAAAGGGAAGTCAAGTTGTTCTCTAACTTGAATGCAATTTAGTTTGAAAATTGTTATAAAAATGAGAACTAAAAATTCATATTTGATGATAACTACAAGGTACCAAACAGTCCTTGGGTGGAAGAGAGTATTGGTACAGAAATTAAAGTACTCTACCGCAACAACAAGATGCTATTCATCCTAATCCTAAAGTAATACTAGTCCTGATCCCAATGTAATACTTGGAGACAATTCCATTGCTCTGAATGTATTATTGGAAGACAGTTACCTGAGCTCCCAACATGAATGAAATAGACAATAACAATCTAAAATTAATAACAAAAGATAAATCAATAAAAAGCTGGCTCTTACAGAACTAATAAAATTGTTTAATAAAAGACTAAACTAAAAATACGGTACAGAGTAAAGAAAGATATATTACAGTCATAACAGGAGCATTAAAATCTTGAAAATGCAATTTTATCCAACGATTATGAAAACAAAGAATAGGGATATATTTCTAGAGAAACAAAATAAAAACTAGCAAAATAACTTAATAAACCAATGAATATTAAAGTTATGTAAATAATAATAAAAGACTTCCTCTTTCGAAAGCTTCATTTTCCTCAGCTTACAAAGTTATTGAAGAGGATAGAAAAAGGAGTAAGATTTCAATGCACTTATAGGATAAAGTAAACCAGTTTATTATTGAATTAAGTAAATTGTGAGACTTATGACAAATATCATAAGTGAAATAGAAGCTTACTGAATCCAACAGTTTATTAAACATGGTAATAGAACATTATCAATGTCAGCAATGCAAGCATGATGTATCAATATTATTAATTTAGTAACTTAACTTTATCATGCAGTGAAAATAAAATAAGCATCTCAATAGGTGCAAAAAAAATCACAATAACTTTCAAATCTTCTGGAACAAAAATTCTAAAAGAGCTTCAATATAGGGTGCTTACTAAACACCTACCACAAATATCATGATTAAATGGAGAAGTTTTCTAAACATTCTTTATGATACTGGAAAAAGATACAGACAAGAATGCCCACTATCATGGTGGCTCTCTAGTGTATACTGGAAGCTTGGGACAAAGAAGTAAGCATTAAAAACAAATAAGAAGCATAAGTATTAAAAGAGAGCAACACACTATTATTTATAAATGATGAATTATTTACATAGAAAACACAATAGAATTGATAAGTAAATCAGATCTAATAAGAGAGTAAATGTTTTGCCATCACCACAGAATACTAGAAATGTAACATAATACAGGACATAATTTATGACAACAAAAACTAATTAGAAATTAATATAACATAGTATACAAGACTTTTTTTTTTTTTTTTTGAGACAAAGTCTCACTTTTTTGTAGTTCAGGCTAACCCTGGACTCAGCCTTGAGCTACAGCAACCCTCCTGCCTCTGCCTCCCGAGTGCTGGGATTACAGGCGTGAGCCAACACGCCCAGCACTGTGGTATGTGGTTCTGGTTGCTGGTGGGCATGAGTCACCACGCCTGGCATTTTTGTATGTGGTTACTGGGGATCAAACCTGTGCCCTTGCACTTGCAAGGCAGAAACCGGAACCACTGAGCTAAATCCTCAACTCTGTACAAGAGTTTTATGGTGAAAATTTATAATTTATTTAGAGTAAAAACAGTGACATGAGTAAATGGGTATAATATTTACACCAGAAAAAAAAAAAAACACAAAACTGCCAGTTCTCTCTTAATTGCTCTATACATTAATGGCAAGTTCATTCAAAATTCCAGCAAAAGATTTTGAGCAACTTAACATACCTATTCTAAAATGTATATGGAATCAATGTCCAATGATCACTGCCAGTCTTGAAAAATAAAAGGGATGTTCTACCTGCTAAACAAGAAGTTATTAAGGCAAAACAATAAGACATTCCAAAGCCAGGAGAGTAGGGTAGTTATGGTATAATACAGAGGAGGAACTACAGTTCATTGGTGAATTATTAAATAAAATATAAAACTAGCTCAACAGACTTGGAGAAAGACACAGTGCTTTCTTACCCCTTACTAATACAAAAGTTGATCCTAAAGTCACAATTTATTCAACAGACCCCCCTGTTGAACATCTACTATTATGAAGGGCATCTCTGGACACTGGAGATATGCTAGTAAAAAGGAGGAAAAACATACCACCATGAAAATCTTAAAGAGCATAAAATTATAAAATCAATAGAAGAAAATGTAAGAGAATTTTCTCATGGTCTCAAAGTGGGGGAAGACTTCTTTGGCAAAGACCAGAAAAAACACAAAGTATGAGGCAAAAAATGTTTGATGGGTTCAATGACATTGTCATTAAATATGAGCAGAATTTATGGCTCACCCATACATTCAAGAGAAAGTCTCCCAGCTTCATTGGGGACATGTGCAAGGTTGCTGATCACAGTGTTGCTTCTGATAGTAGAAGACTGGAACCACCATGGCTGTCACCTTCCTCATGGCTCAGAATATGACCACATTTCCCTTCTTCTTTACTTGGTTGTACTCATGCGATGTTGTGACCCACGAATTCACAATGGTCTAGCCACAATGTCATTTTATGTTATCTGGAAATCTTCGAAACTAACACCAGGAGTGTGAAATGAACCACTGCAGTTTAAAAATAGGTAAGAAAAAGGAATAGAACTTTTTACTTGCCAAACTAAGTAGATCTTGATTAACATTTGGGACCAGCAGATAAATTCACCAGGTCCTAAAGCAAATTCAACTAACCCATCAGAAATGTTTCTAATCAAATAATTTCTCTGCACTGCAAATATTCTGCAGAGTGGAGGACACAAGGACCATGCTTTGACGGCTCTTAAAACCTAGGTAGGAACTGGGCTCATACTTAGGAAATGATCTTTAAAATTCTTACATATATCAGTGTACAGAGCCACGTCCATACTGTAGAAGTGATTGGCACATATAAATTGTATTAAGCAAAATCAGGAGAAAAATGTATCCAGAACAGGAAGATCAAAATGAGAGAGAAGGAAAAAAGACAAAAGGAGTTTTGGGTAGTCAAGGCCCTCACGTGACCTAGACCAGTATAGGGAGTTACAGAGAACGTGTTGGGAGGCTAAGGCCTTGTTCCTTTCCTGAGTTGTATACATTTCCATTGCTCCTCAATTCCTCAGTTCCACTCAACACAACCAGGCTCGACAAAGAGAGTAGGGCAGTGTGTATCACTCTGCCCAACCACTTGTTTTATAGATGAAGACATTGAGGCCTAGTAAAAGGGAGAGAATAGTCCAAAATCACAGCCATTGGATTGGAATTCAGGGCTCTGAGCTCATTACCCAATGTTTGTCTGAAACCACCTCCCTGCCTATTGGAAACAGGGTATTCACTTTGGCAGGGAGTGCTGGTATCTCCAACCAGTCAGGGAGAATTGGTTCAGGCTGTCTCATTCCAAGAAAGAAGAGTTAGATGTGCAGAAGTTTCTGGAACTTCTTGTCCTATGTGCTCAGAAGTTGGAGATGGAGGGAGGGGCTTCTCTGAGGCTGGGAGACACAAGATGTGAGTTACTCAAACTAGGAGAGTCTCAGTTGTCCGCTACAGTTTGGTATTCTAGACCTACGCTTGCAGGAGAAATTTGTCACCAATGAGAGCTGTGCTCCATTTCTTCTTTCACGGACTCCTTCCAGTCTCTCTCTTCAAGGCAAGACATCCACGTAATCATTATTCGCTGGTTGGGTGGAGAAGAAACAGAGGATCAGCCATGAGACTCCACACCCAGAAGTCACATCAACCAACCCCTCAAAGAAAAGAAGAAAAGGGCACAGAGCAGTCTTGATGCTTCATCAAAGTGACATTGGCAAAAAGCTTTCCTGGAAAAATGGAAGATTCCTTTATAAACCAAATCTCAGAGTTCCCACCACCAAATGTCTGTCTTTCACCAGTAGAAAATCTGTGCCTGCTCCAGAGTAAGAGCACCCAATGCTGAGGTGCTGAAGAACAGGGGCAGGAGAGGGGGAGTTTATTTTAAGCATCAACACTCTGTGCTTAGTTTTGTTAGGGATGAGATGCCTGATGGGCAGCCCAAAGAAAGATTCACTCTACACGGAACAGGTGTGACATGACTGAGCTTTCCCAAGAACCTTTGTCCTCTATCCTGCTCTACTCTAATCAACACTTCCAGCCCACCTAAAGGTACTTTTCACTGAGAATGTAGTCACATATTTCACCATGGAAGGTCAAGATTAAATTATAAACATCTCTGGAAGTCCAATTTATCCCACACCTCAGCTGGCATATACTAGATTCTGAGAGCTAATCAAGAGTAGCTGCCCTGCCCTTGATGTGAATTGAGAGTTTTTGGCATAGTTTGGCTGCCCTCAAGTTTCCTGACCATCTCTCATTCTCCACTATGGCTTTATACCTTTAGAGTGTGTCTAAAATAATCTATCACCTACTGCTTTATAAATGAATGCTTAGCACATATTGAACTAACTGTAATATAGCGAGCGTCTAAAAAGAGTCTCATTTTTCAAATGAGAGTTTTCTCATTTGAAAATCTGCCCATGCATCCATTTATTCCCAAACTTGAGTGATTTGGACAAGGTTAGAGAATGAGCTTGAAATCATCTCTTTACCTAGAAACCACTTTTGCTTCCCTGGTTTTGTAAACACAGGGAGGAGCTCTGTGTCTTGGCTACCTACAGGGACTGCAACACTATTTTTCAACAAAATCCAACTGGTCTTAGTAGGGTGACTTTTCCAAAGGAATATCATAGAAAATGGCATATATTTGTATTGATTCTACAAAGAGGAATTGAGGAAATTGGGATTGAGTTTCCTATCTGAAAGCTTTTACCATAAATATCATTGGAGCCTAATTGTAGTCTTCTCTGTCTCAGGCTGAGGCTGGATCTCTTTATTGGTTTTGAAAGGTGAACTACCAGTCCTTGATCTGGTTTTTCAAACCTGGAGACCAGTTCCTTTAGGCTTGGAAAGATCTGTTTTGGAATACCTTCCATACTCTGCAAAAACAAAAGAGAAAAGGTCACTTACAATTGTCATCATACAATTTTGTGTGAAATGTAACACTTCCTGAAACGGTGGCTTTACAGGGCTGCTTCTGGGTTGACACACTGAACATAAGAGGCTGGTGGCTCATGCAGGTGGGACAGACCAAATACCACCTGCAGAAGTTTGTTTCCTTTTGTGGTACCAAGGATTGAACCTAAGCCTTCTCACTGAGCTACATCCCCAGCTCTCTTTTCATTTTTTTTTTTTTTAAACAGGGTCTTGTTTATAACCCCAGGCAGAAATTCTTAATGTTTAAGGCTCTGACTTCAGCTATATTGGTTGAGAAGACTTCTGGCCAAAGGCTCCTCTACCCAGTCTGCAGTGAAAAGTGAGCCCAGCCCGTAGTAAGTTTGTTCTTGTTCCAGACACATGTAAAGGGTACCTTTCTAGGAGCTCACATCAGATGCTACGTCATGGTCCCAGGCTTTGCTCTTGAAGGGGGCAAACAGAGATGGACTTCGGATGGGAAATTTGAGATATGTAATTCCTGTGCCCAGAGAATTCAGAATCTTCATGAGAGAAAAATGAGGTGCCCCACAAGGTCCCAATTTAAATTACAAGTAAGAATGTCAACATGACCCAGTTAAGTTGTGAACAGTTGCTTTCTCTTTGCCAGCTGGAAGTCCGACGCTACTTGCTGATATCTGTCATCTTAGAGATGTATTTAAAACACGAAGAACTTGCTCTCTCTGTTCTTCTGAATTTGACTTTCTAGATCAACCCTTTGGTTTTCATATGGCCCCCATATCAGAGGCCTTTTTGACATGCACCTTAGTTAGCCCCCGGGACAGCAATGTCAGCTGACCTGGGAGTTGGTCCCTTTATGCAGCTACTTTAACTCAAACACCACCCACTGCAGACCTCCATGAGCAGAGCTGCTCCTAGTAAAATGCTCCTTTGCATATGAGTTAGAACTGGTGAACAAGCCTCTCTCTCCAGACAAGAGACAAAAGAAGGGAATGAAGAATTATTCAGAATTTCCTGGTGTGTACACAGGAAGGAAAAAATGTCTGGGAATAAATAGCTCTTTAGAAAACATTTTATTTTGAAATAATTTCAAATATAGAAAAGCTGGGAAATTAGTAAGCAATAAAAATCATATATATATATATATATATATATATATATACACACACACACACACACACACACACACACATATATATATATATTCTTCATTCACACCCTAAATTTAATATTTAATTATATTTGCTTTTTATTCTCTATTTTTAAATATATGTACATCCATATGCATGTGTATAGAGATACTATATATTGTTTTTGTTTGTTTGTTTGTTTGTTTTTTAGGTTTTTTGAGACAGGGTCTCGCTTTGTAGTTCAGGCTGGCCCTGAGCTCAGCCTCCAACTCACATCACAGCAATCCTCCTGCCTCTGCCTCCCGAGTGCTGGGATTACAGGCGTGAGCCACCACGCCCGGCACTGTGCTATGTGGTACCGATTGCTGCTGGGCATTTGTTGACATTTCTGTCTTTTTCTTGTTGCATATTAGTATCACATAGACATATTAGTATTGCAATTATCTTCTCCCAATCAATGGGCTTTTTCTTTTTGTCAACAGTACATTTGATAAGCTCAAGTCTTAATTTTAAATACATAATTTATTACTCTTTTCTGTGGTTCATGCTTTTTGAGTCTCCACACCCAGTATTGTATGTTGTTACTGGGAATTGAACCCTTGCCCTTGCACATGCAAGTCAGGCACCAGAACCACTGAGCTAAATCCCTGGCCCCTATATATTGTTTTTGAAATAAATTTTTTAAGAGTTAAATTGGAGACACGATATCCCTTTAACTCTAAGCCACATTTGTATCTTCTAAAAGTAAATGCATTCATTATCTGGGAGCATTGCAATGACAAAGAGCAGGAAATTAACCAGACCCAGCACTATTTGCTAGTCTTACACAAATTTTAATTTTTTTTCATATTTTCTCAAGAATGTTCTTTATAGCAAAAGAAAAATTATAAATCTAAATTGTTTGGGGGTCACTGAATACTCTGTTCTCTTTTAGATATTCACAATAAAAATCATATCGAAGATTCAGAGAAATATTGCAGTTAAAAACTCTGCTTTTCCATGTATATAACTTTTTCAGAAAGGTTATTTGTGAAGATTCTCTGTTAATAACTAAAAATTCTGTTATACTTAATGTGTTTTCTTAAGCAAAATAACTAAATTCAAGAAAAGCAAAAAAGATTTTCTGTTCATCAATCAGCAAATTAGAGAAAGTAACTCTCTAATGCTTAGTTATCTGATATTTCCAACTATGAAATGCATTTAAATTTCTGAATATTCATACCCTTCCAGATTCTCCTCTCCATTCCATCTCTCTCTGTCTCTGTCTCTGTCTCTATCTCTCTGTCTCTCTGTCTCTCTCTCTATCTCACTGTCTCTGTCTCTATCTCTCTGTCTCTCTGACTCTTTCTCTTTCTATCTCTCTGTCTCTCTCTCGCTCTGTCTCTGTCTCTCTCCTTTTCCTTTACTTCCCCCCCCACTACTCAGGACCAAACACAGGGACACACCCTCAACTCTTCCAAATAACATTTTTTGGTTTATATTGAGACAGATCTCACTTTGAATTTGCAAATTCACTGCCTCTACCTGCTGAATAGCTGGGATTACAGTTGTGGAGCAGTTTCCGGGCTTAGTTTGTAAATTTAACATTGTTTCAAATGGAGTACAGGTTAGGACAGTTGAAGAGTAGAGGAAGTAGAGTTGTGTGCCTTTTCACTCTAGAATAACAGCCAGGGTTATTCAAATACGGAATTCAACTCTGGTCCCTTTCTACTTCTCTCAGAGAAAGACAAAGCCAGCCATCAATCTGGCTCTTATTTCTGTGTGATGTTTCCTTTTTGGAAGGGTTGATCTCAGTTTCTCCCCTGCTAACTTTTGCATTGTTGTGGGAGGAGCCCTTCTATATTCTTACCTCTATCCTGTATCCATATTTCTCTCTGTAGATTCGGTATGTGTGAACACAGTGGTTAAACCTGTAGAGAGATTATCTGTGAATCATAATGTTTTTATATACAAGGCCTGGAAACGCCTGCCACTACATTTTACATACCTCCATCAATCTTGGGTCCCACAAGAAACTGATTACTTTCAGGCCCTCTTATCTCTGGGAATTTGAAAGAAACAGGGGCTTTGAAATGGGGAGACTTAGTGTGGAGAGGGTAGTTTGAACCCTAGAGAAGAGGATAAGGAGAGGGAATCCCATGGTCTTGACACTCTTCTTTAAGCTGATATAACATAAAAAGCACCACTGAGCCATGCCTTTGCTGTGTGATAGATGACTTCCTACTGATTGTATTAAAATAGTATAATTATTCTGCTAATTTTGTTCAAGCAAGTGACAGATTCATGTTCCTTATTGGAACAGGAGCCTTGGGATGTATCATCTAATCATAATTTAGGTGTCAAAACTAGTCTAGCAGTTTTCAAAGCAAAAGACAGCACCAACTCCATATTTCTTCAATTTCAAGACATTATCGGTTAATCATAAAGCACATTATCAACTGAATAATAGCTTTCTGGGTAAATATAAAACCTACCTGAAGATGCACAGAATCTTGTAGGTTTAGAATGCAAGAGATAAAGATGAGCTCCTAGACTGGGGGATCTAGAAATGACTGGGAAACAAGACCACACTTCCTTAGGCTTCTACACCCATTATCACTGATTATTATTGCTACAATGTTCCCACAGGTGAACTTCGTGTGTTGCTCTCCAAAGCCAATTCCTCCTGTTTCCGCTGAAAGCCTCTCCCTTTTCATCTGCTGAGGGACAAGGCTCTAACAAGTCTCCCTTCTGTCTCTGACATCATTAATTAGTATTCCTTGCAAAACACCTGTGTGGTCCTTTTAAAAATGAGTCAGACCATGTCATTCTCTGCGTAAAAGTATAGGCTTACATTAAGTCAATTTCAGAAGAGAAAAAGATTGGGGTTTGTGTATAAGGGGAGAGTTCTTATAGAGGCAATCCTAAGTCTTCTTAAAAAACTATAATTAAGATATGAGGAACCAGTATAAGGACAGAAAGTATTAACAGCACACAGAAGCTCAAACAGAACCCTGCAGGTATGAAAATTTGGTGGAGGACAGAGCAGGCACAGTAGGTTGGTGGGGAGAGAAGTAACATTTTACATGCTGGAACAAATAAAATTGGATCCCTATTTCATACTTTAATTGAAGACTAAATTATGGCAAAGCAAAATATTAAATGTCAGAGGAATGAATATAAGTGAACAGCTTAATAACTGCATTAAGGAAGAAGTTCATAAATTTCAAAAAGCATAAACCACAGAAAAGAGTAACAAATTATGTATTTAAAATGAAGACTTGGGCTTATCAAATATACTGTTGACGAAGAGAAAAAGCCCATCGATTGGGAGAAGATAATTGCAATACTAATATGTATATGTGATACTAATATGCAACAAGAAAAAGACAGAAATGCCAATAAACAAATAAAAAAATGTTTCACTTCAATATCATTCAAGGAAATGAAACCAAACCATGGAAGTGAAAGACTCTGTAACAAAGCCTATAGAATTCTGGAGGAAAAAAAGTGAAGAGGGCATTAGAAAATGAGAAGGCATCCCTTTTCTTGGGTCAGCTAACTGTTAAAAATGGTCATACTACAAAAAACGATCTATAGGTTTAATGCAACACTTACTAAAATACTAACAGCATTCCTCAAAGATTAGAAAAAAACAGTCATGAAATTCATGTGAAAATGGCTGAGATCCAAAATAACCAAAGTCAATCTGAGCAAAAAGAGCAAGTGGGGAAGCAACACAATACCAAGTGTCAAATTATATTGCAAAGCTACAGTAACAAAAACAGGATGGTACTGGCACCAAAATAGCCATGTGACCAATAGAATCAAACAGAATACCCCAAACTTCATGCAGCTTCAGCCATCTAAATTTTCACAAAGGGGCCAAAAACATGCATCGGAGAAGAAATAGCCTCTTTAATAAAAAGTGCTGGGAAAACTGGTTACCCACATTCAGAAGACTAAAGCTAGACTATGTCTCTTACTCTGCAATAAAATCAAGTTAAAATGGATTATAAAACCCTCGATATAAAAACAGAAACTTTTAAACTGTTGGAAAATCAAAACCTTGCAGCCACAGACACAAGCAAGACTTCCTGCAATAACACAGGAAGTAATATCAAGAATCAACAAATGAGATTGCATCACATTGAAAAGCTTCTGCAAGGGCCAAGGATTTAGTTCAGTGGTTCCAGTGCCTGTCTTGCAAGTGCAAGGTCCCAAGTTCGATCCCGTTAACCACATACAACAAGGCTAGACATGGTGACTCACGCCCACCAGCAATCATTACCACATACCACAATGATGGGAGTGGTGGCTCATGCCTGTAATTCCAGTACTCGGGAGGCAGAAGCAGGAGGATTGCTGAGTTCAGAACCAGCCTAAACTACAAAGTGAGACCCTGTCTCCAAAAAACTGAAACAAAACAAAATGCTTCCGCACAATAAGGGAAGCATTCAACAGAGAGACAAGATAGCCTTCACAATGGGAGAAAATCTTGTGAAATTAAAATCAAAAGTACTCTGAGATTCCACGTTAATCCAGTCAGAACACTATCAGCAAAAACACAGATGCCAGGGGCCGGTGGTTCCGGCGCCTGTCTCGCAAGCGCAAGGACCCGGGTTCGATTCCCCGGTAACCACATAACAATACTGGGTGTGGAGACCCACACCCAGCAGCAACCAGTACCACATCCACAGTGCCAGGCGTGGTGGCTCACGCCTGTAATCCCAGCACTCAGGAGGCAGAGGCAGGAGGATTGTGATGTGAGTTGGAGGCTGAGCTCAGGGCCAGCCTGAACCACAAAGCGAGACCCTGTCTCCAAAAACCTAAAAAAAAAAAAAAACACAGATGCCAAACAAACAAACAGTAAATGTTGGTGAGGAAGCTGGAGAAAAGGAGCCCTTTTGCATTGTTAGGGATAATATCAACCAAGAGTACAACCATGATGGAAAACGGTATGGAGATTCCTCTCAAAAAAGGGAAAATAGAAATTCCATTTGCAATAATAATCCCTCTTCTGGTTGTTTTCAGGACAGAAATAAAGACCGGGCCGGAGATTTAGCTCAGTGGTTCTGGTGCCTGTCTTGCAAGCGCAAGGACCAGGGTTTGATCCCCGGTAACCACATACCATACTGGGTGTGGAGACACGCCCAGCAGCAACCAATACCACATACCACAGTGCCGGGCGTGGTGGCTCACGCCTGTAATCCCAGCACTCGGGAGGCAGAGGCAGGAGGATTGCTGTGATGTGAGTTTGAGGCTGAGCTCAGGGCCAGCCTGAACCACAAAGCGAGACCCTGTCTCAAAAAACCTTAAAAAAAAAAAAAAAAGAAATAAAGACGTATGTCACACTATAATGACAGATGCATACTTCCGTTTCTAACTGCATAATTCACAATAGCCAAACTCTGGAAACAGCCCATATATGGATTAATGGATAAGGAAAATTGGGTGTATACATGTAATGGAAAACTATTCAGCCGTAAAGAATGAAATAATGTGGCTGGGGAGTTAGCTCAGTGGTTCCGGCGCCTGTCTTGCAAGCGCAAGGGCCCGGGTTCGATTCCCCGGTAACCACATAACAATACTGGGTGTGGAGACTCACCCCAGCGGCAACCAGTACCACATACCACAGTGCCGGGCGTGGTGGCTCACGCCTGTAATCCCAGCACTCGGGAGGCAGAGGCAGGAGGATTGCTGTGAT
>PVIR01002931.1:0-95530 GCA_004026965.1 Petromus typicus | reverse complement strand
GCTGTGAACCGCTCTCAGTCAGCTGAGGGAGGCATCTTAAGAACGGCCCATTAACTGTCCAACAACGTCCCTACAACCTAAAACATTCATCACGGAGCAGAAAGCACTAGGCATGGGGCTGGGCGGGGCTTAGCCTTCAAAATCTGGTTTCCTGATTTCAGCCACAGGATGCCCCATCCTGTCTCTCTACCTCTCATAATTCTGGTTCTTTCACATCCACATTTGTGCTTCTCCTTTTAGCCTTGTCTCTTCTCATCAGTCACTCCTCTGATTTCACCCATTCTGTCAATTTTCTACTTCCCCCTCCTGATTAGGATTCCGTGCTTCTAAAAGTCCTGTTTCGAACTTTTGCTCTCATAACTAATTTCCATATTTTTTGCTATGTATTCAAAGGTGAAAATGTTTAAAACAACTTCATAGTCAGGTTCATCTGCTAAAGTTAACATGATAGTACTTGTATAAATTGATATTTATACGAAATATTGTAAGAAATAGTTTGGTATTTAAAAAATTAAAACTGATGTTTTAATATACTATGTAGTCCTTTTAAAACAACAACAAAAAAAAACAATTGCAAGTGCCAAGCAGCTGGGTTCCTAGCAGTGACTATCAATGACAGTTACAAATCTTCCAACAGGGACTGCAAGGACAGATGTTCCAGACAGCGGTAAATGCAAAATTTTACACAGCCACGAGTTTATAATCACACTCAGTAGGTTTTAAGCTCAGAGCCTCAGGCTATAAACCAACATGGACAATAATTTCATGTGTACCTACACTTGCAAATTTTAAAGATTTTATAGAAAGGTGAAAGAGACATAAATAGGAAGTTACTATACAAGTGACACTTTGGACCTACGGGAAAGACACCCTTGTCTGGAACTGAGGAATTAAAATATTGCTACAAACTCCCCCCTGGGATTCAACTTCTGCCTCAGTGTTCACGCGACACTCACGATTCTCTGTGGCCAAGTCTGCCCTCCGCTAGCTGCTCAGATGCAGCCACGCTTCTTGCAAGCAGATGAAAAGGAGTTTGGGTCCTTTAAGACAAACTCCTCCCCACCCATCCAGCACCACAAGATGATGTCTCTCTGAAACTGCAGGGAGAGCCTGCCTCCCTCTTTCTGCCTATACCGTACATCACACACGGCACGGAGACAGGGTGGCGGGGTGACAGGATTCTGTGCTCCCAGCAAAGCTGGCTGGGGAAAAAGGAAGTACGTTTCCAGGTAAGAATGGTATTCTGTTTTCTATTTTTAAAAACCCAGACTTTGGAAAATTTGATGTCAGATGCTGAAATAAACATTCCAGGTTAAAAGCCAGGTGGAGTACTGGGCAAAGGTATTGGGATGGGAGCTAGCATCACTCTGAAAATGGGAAATAAAGAGTTGTGGGTCATCCTGAGTGCACACAGCATGCTGTTCTCTATGCAGCACTCAGCAGAAGCTGGGCTGGCCCCAGAGTCTCCTACCGGATGGGAGAGGCAAGACTTGTAAGCAAAAGCAGTCAGTAATACAGACGGGTCCTTTCACAGCAGCATTTCACAAGAGAGAGAGATACCAGAATCTATGCGCCTGCACAGACCTGCAAAGAGAGGCTACTCACAGAGGTTACTGTCGCTCCAGCAGTTACCCATTGGTAATAGAAAATGCCCAGCTCATCAGTTTAACGCTTGAGGAAAAGTTAGCTAGAAAAGAAGCGAGCAAATGCAAAATGCGCTGTTCTAGTCAACTGGAAGCCAATTAGTTTCAGATTTGCTGGCAGCCCCTGTGGCCCTGCACCACACACGCACTCGCTGATGTCAGTGGAAGCACTTGGGGCACTTGGAACCGGAGCCGGAGCGGAGAGGAGCAGCCGCCTTGGTCCCTCTCACAAAGGCAGGGCAGCCTGCTCCCCCGCTGCCTCCCTGGCCTCTGCGCTCTACCTTGGGAGCTCACCGAAAACAGCCAGCGGGGGCTTTTCTAGAACTGTGAAACTACTTCCAAGGAGATAACTGAGATGCCGGGAGTTGGCTTTAGCATAACCATTTCCCCAGTGCAGCAGCAGGAAGCCGGGCAAAGGCTCTGAAGGGGAGGATTGTACCATCCGCGGTGACATCAGAGGTGGGGCTGTCATCTCGGGATTATGCAGCATTTTCTCGGATGCAGGAATGACACATGTGAACGAGTTGGGTGGGCTCCCTTCAAAGAGGCTGAATTCTGGTGATATTTAAATCAAAAAGGAAAATGCGAAAACCCTATTCAAAAGCTGCTAGAGAAAGACATAAGTCCTGCTTTGACGGGCCTTTTCTCACTGCTAAATGCCGCTGCCATTTAAAGTCTTTTTTACTGATGATTGAATTACTCCTCCTGCGATAGAATTAATATTTAATGGACAATTGAGGGTACTCGGAAATGTGATGTGAAAAGATTAAAGACATTAACATCCATTTTTTAAAACAGTGGCACAAACTTTTAGGTCACAAATCGTGCCTCGGATACAGACAGTACTTTTCAACACAATCTCAGTACAAACTAATAGCTCTATACATAAAAGTGAGTTGAAAAGTGGCGCGAGGAGTGACATGACATTGCTCCTCCGTCTTGGTGAGGGCTGTTGACAAAAACATGAAAAATAACTTATCTTCTACAACCTTAATAATCAAGTCAGTAATACAGGCAGCGCCTGACAATACAAAGCGATTCAGAAGTGTTTCCATTCATTGCACACACATCTACTGAATGCCAAACAGGTGCTAGAAAATGTGTGTGGCTTAATTAAATGGCTTAATTTTGTGGCCATTGATAACAGATAACATCTAATCAAAGCAGAAAATGTTCTCTCATGTGCCAGACACTGGCCCAGGCAATTTTCCTGGGCAATTAACATCCCTATTCCTATCAGCAGCCCTGTGGAATGAACCCATTTTATAGATAAGACTACTAAAATAGAAGGGAGGTATATGATTTGTCTAAGATCACATGGCGAAAACAGGCATGACCAGGATTCAAACACAGACTATGGCTCCAAGGTTCACCTCTTCTACCACTAAGCTAAACTCTCTCCTGTAGGCTTCTGCACCAAGAAAAAAAATATATATAAAGGAAGAAAATAATTCCCAGAATTTAAAACCATAGCAAACCAAATACATGTCTCAAGAAGACTGTCTCAAGCAGTAGACGGCATGGATTAGGGAGTAAACTTGAAGGAAGTATGCAGGGGGGGGGGTGACAATCTCACAGGCTGCTCCTCAGCCCAGACGGCTCCTGTGACTTCAGGCCAATGACTAGAGATCTTTCAGCTTTTGTTTCTATCGCTGAGCCACAGATGTTTACATTATAGGCTTGGATAACGATGTGGCTGAAGCACATGGTCTAGACCTGTGAACGGGGCGACTCCACTTTCCAATTGTGCTGCTCTGGGCCTGGGACTTCACCCCTGTAGCCCTCAATTTTCTCATCTGACAAAACGGGAATAATAATGGGGTTTTTCTAAAGAGTAAACAAAACCATGCTTATAAATACATAAAGCATTCAGAGTAGCAACTAATATACAAAATAAAGCCCAGGGTTATTATTATTGCTGTAATTAACACTTACTATCATTAATATTTTTAGCTAAAACTACCAGCTTGCTCCTGTTTCCCGAAAACATCACCACAAAGAGCAGCTACTTTTTCAGAATGGGCTGAGAAAGCAGGGGAGGGACAACGTTGGATGTCTTTATACAAACTAACCAGTACGTGAATCCCCAGTCACCGATGAGATATCCGTTAAAGCTGCTGGAAGAAAACGCTTTCGGAGGGAACAAGACAAAGGTCCATATTCTCTCATCCTAACTTCCCGGAATATGAATATGGAGGGAGGAGCTGAAACAATCATCTTCACCAGGAATCATCTCATCCACTAAAGGATACATAGAAAGAGCCTCATATACCACAGACCTCCTTCGCCCTGTCTTCTCTTACAGTGGAGGAAAAAACAAATGTTGAGGTCCAGTTATGTGATACCGATACCAGTTAAAGGCCATAATTTTTCCTGTCCTTTCAAATGCTGATGACAGGGCTGGGGTTTTCTAACCCAGAGACAACATCTTCTCTGATACAAAGTCAAGTCAATGCAGGGAACTGAGAGAAGCAAGAAAAAGCAAAACACACTGCTTCCCAAGACTCTTAGAAATTGTGTTGTCTTACAAACAGAACAGAGAGTCCAGTGAATGATGTAATAGCTTATGAAATCTACTTCCTGTTTCTCTTTTTTTCCAATCTTTGGGTGGATTTATTCTTTGCAATCTATATGCCATCAAGCTAATGTGCAAAAGAAAAAGGAGAAGTGCAAACTCAAATACAGGAATAAGGATGTTCGACAAAGTTATTGCTTTTTTAAAAGTTATGCAGGTGAAGATGGTGCCCTTGATTAAGCTACTAATCAATTTGTGCGCTCCACATACAATTCTTTTCCAAATGAAAACAGCATCATACTTTAGGTTTTAGTTAATACTGTCTTTCACTGCCCTTAAAACTCATTGTCTCAAAGAGTAAAGCCCAAAGTGAATTTGTCAAGGAGCCTCAAATCTTCCACAGGCACCAACTCTAAGTGTATGTACACAGAAGCACTACAATTCAGTAGCCTTCTTAAAACCATCAATCATTTTGTTTTGTGTTCTTTATATTAACTATGTTTTCTATAGTCCCGGGCTCTGGCATTTGAGACTTCTCCAAAGATTTCTCTGTAATTCACAATAATTAAAAATCAGAGGACCAGACCAAGCCAGAAAGAGGTCTGGCTTCAGTCTTCACCAGGACCAAAACAAACAAACAAAAATAGCACCCCTCAACAGAAGCTAAGGACTTGAAGATAAAGCCACTCCTTCTTTTTCTTTTCTATCTTTCTTTCCTTTATTTTTTAAGAAAAGCCTGTTTATCCAAATTTTGTAGACTGCACAATACTAGCTATTTTTACAGATGAAGAATACAGGGAAAGTTTAGGCAATGCAGCCATAAACAATTGGAAAATAAAGAAAGCCAGATTCACCAAGGTTGAGAGGGGAGGGTATAGAAATTGACAAAAGTGAAAGAGACAGAACAAAGCAACTGTTTTCCATTAGAATGAATTTTGTTCTTTTATTCAAGCACTGTCTGGGAATTTCAACATTTTCTTCTTTGTTGATTGCTTCTAATCACATATTTAATAATTATACTTACATCATTTTATGTTCGACTGATATGAGCCATAAGCATTTTAATGAACGTTTAATACATTATTAATAAATAATTTAGTCATTGTGGAGTAGTCTAGTTATTTCAAGTATTACCCTAACTCTTACACTGACAAGTGGCTAATATTATTCAGAATGTAATCAAAATATAAACCCCACTGATGCATATAAAATACCCCTGAAGTCAGAGGTCTGCACCTGTTTTGGACATAGCGGCAGCCTCATGTCACTGAAACTAGGAAACACAAATGTCAACTTTCAAAGCCAGGTGAAGGTGGCATAAAACTCAGGCTGGATGCGATGGCTGAGGAGAGTCCTTAGGATAGGCTGGGAAACTGCTTTCCTCATCGGCTGGGCCTGGGAAGGCACCAGACCATCGTGGTGGTGGGACATGGGTGGACAAGAAAGGAAGCAGAGCCTTGGGCTGGGGCAGCAGGACATTCATACCCCAGAGCCAAACAAGACCAAGTGCTGGAAGGATCAGATCTCCCTCCAGGAGAAAAATCAGTAGGCGTCAAAATGGTGACCGCAGAGGCAACAGAAAGATCCCATACACTGAATTTATCAAGCCGACTTCTGACGAACCTTAGTTAAATTGGCCTCTGTTTCCTATAAGTGCTTTTATTTATTTGTTGTCTCTTTTTATTTCTTTCAGAGAGAGAGATTCTTCCAAAACTCTGATCTTGTCTCGACTCAGGGCAAAATGAAATCTCCTACCTCTCTGGGATCACTAAAGACACCTCCGTGCCAGGTGCAAAAAAATGGGACCAGAACAAATAGAGACCAAGGCCTAGTAGACCAGCCCAGACTGGCCAACGAAGAGATGAACGGGCAACGAGTGTGTTAGTGTCTCTCCCACAGGCTCATGTAGCAACTCTTGTCCTAGCTGAGTCCACCCCTGCTGCTGCCCGCTGTGCCCTTGGACTGTGGCACGTTCTCCCTCCCCTGTTATTCTAGGAGTGGTACCAACTAGTGCTCATCTTTCTGCTCTGCTCACTTTGCATTCTCTGCCTTTGACAGTGCACGAGCTTTGAAGAAATATCGATCATCCCTCAGACACCTAGACATGGCTACAATGCCCTAAATAAGTGATTTGGCACAGAAAGTGCAAAGCATAGTACCTAGCACACATGAATTATCTAGGAGATAGCAGCTGATATTACCACATCTACTGGAAATTGGCTTTTGCTCCATTAAATACCATGAAAGTTGTACACGCTCTTGAGCTATGCCTTTCAGGTCCTTTGCACTCGCTGAAATACAACTTTGTAATTACTTTTCAACATGTATCAGTTTATAAATATAGGCAGACAAAATGCTGACAGATGCCACATGCAGGAGTAAATGAAAACCATGAAAAAACAGTCAGATATAAGGCCCTGTGCTAGTTTATATAGTTCCACACCAGTGACTTCAGCCATCAAGAGCTATTTCACACTTCTACTGAATGAGATGAATGCACCTATTGGAGACCATTATCCAGAAATAGGGGGAAATGTCAATAATTTAGTCAATTCAGAAGCCATTGTGTAAATGGGCCAAACTAGACAGCTGAGGCAAAAGACTAGACTTCAATACCAGAACAAGGAAAGAAACTCCCGGTCAGTGATACTGTTTTAACTACAGGAACAAAGAACAAGATATAAAATAAATCACGTCAAGCAGAGCCCCAGGTCTCAGCTACAGCCCAACTTGTCTTGGTAACACAATACAGAAGGGAAATACAAGGGGAACCATAGTTACCTGAGGCTCCCTGCCGAGAAGAAGCATCCAGGAGGGAGGAGTGTTTCCTGTTTGAACGGAAGGGAAAAAACTGTGTTTTGTAGGCGGGATTAACCAGAGCTCAATCTCATGACAGCTCTGGGTCCCCTACCCTATGCTCCGGCCCATGCAGTGGGAAAGTCACAGCCAGTAAAAGCTGCACTGTTGCATGCCCCAGGATCTCACCAGGGCAATGCGCTCTATCTTCCCCAAAGAAGCTAATCTGGACTGAGGAGTCTCCCTTCCTGCAGTCCAGGGTGGGGCAGGGACAATTAAGTTCTGAACTGTGGCCCTTCATCTGCGTCCCCTGCAAAGGAGCTCTGTCATGCATTTCTGTCTGGCACAAGTTCCTTCAACGTCACACATGCAAGGTGTCAAATCTGTAATAATGCCATCCCTCAAACTGTAGCTCCTGGTAGAGAATTCCTATTTCAGGTGCATCGTTAACATGTCCTGTCACTTCACTGTCATACTTCAAAGTTGTCACGGCTCCCTGTGTCTGCAGTCACCAAGACTATCATTCCTTTTAATGTCTCAAGTGTTGACATGCCTATTACCACCTCTTCCAGAAAGCACAGAGTATCTCCAGAAATTATCAACTAGTCTACCTTCCTCAACATCAGATTTTACCCCCCAATCCACTCAAAGCAATTTTGCTAGATTAGTCTTCCCAAAACAATGCTGTTTTTTTGTGTTTGTTGTTTTCAACAAGGGTGGTCTTTTGGGTTTTGTGGGGATGTTTGGAGCTTGTTTTTGTTGTTGTTGTTGTTGTTTTGTTTTGTTTTTTTGGATACAGGAGAGTGAATCCATGACTATGTACGTGCTAATTGCTCGCTACCACTGAGCTCCACCCCCATACATACAACACTGTTCTGAGGCCCCCCTGTTACCATTGTCCAATTATTTGCCTCTTCCCCCCACCAAAAAAAGCCAGAAATTTTAAATTGAATTCCAAAGTAGTTACACTAAAGTTGTTAATTCTCTACCTTAGGGGTCAGTGAAGTTTTCCTGTAAAGGACCAGATAATAGTTTGTGGGTCACAAGTCTCACATACATATACAACTTTGTCACTGTAGCAATAATAGCTAGGGAGCACAGTTAATTAGTGCTAGCTGCATTCCAATAAAATAAAACACCATCAACAAAGAAGGTGGAACTAGGAGTTAGCCAAAAGGCTGTAATTTGCCAGCCCTTTCTTTATCTTGGCACTGGAAACCTTTCCTAATCCAGCCATGAACTGTCAACCAATTCTCCTATACTGCTGCCTTGATAATACTGGATATTATATTTTCCTTTTTAAATATAACACATACACTGCATAAAATCAAGAACACTCTAAGAAAGATACTCATTTTGTGAAGAAGAGGGAGATAGAAAGACAAAGAGGCTAAGTAGTGTATACCCAGGAGTAGAGGCCAAAATGAAGAACCTATCCTGTTAAAGTCAACACAACCCCATCTCCCCAGTGATCACTACAGGGTCCCCCACGAACCACACGATCACCCTGAACTTTGGCTCCTCTCCATCTATGTCCTTCTTTCCTCTCATGTCCCAGATCAAGTCTTACCTCATGGAGCCCACCAAGCCCACCGTGCTCGCGGTGACTGCTCCCTCTTGATCTAACCTAAAACACAGACTGCCTATCCTTTCCTTTGGGATACTTGTGATCATCTTTCCTACTTAATTTTTATCTCACTTTCTATGCCCTAGACAACTACCATGGTGTGCTCTGACGCTCTGAATGATCAGTCATTAGAATTTATGGATTTGTGGACATAAAACAACTACTCTTCATAAACAGATTAGAGCAAGCAGGTTGTTTATAGGGAACACATCATTTTTCAAAATGTAAAAAAAACCCTGAAAGTATACATCAATCCCTTTGATATTTCCTATACATCTTCCAAGAAGAACAAAGATAACTTACATTCAGTAATTGAACTACTCAGAATATTTTTATAGGAAATACTTTCGTAGAACTATGAAAACGTAGCACTGACACTGTTTTTCTGTTACTCAGGTCTCTGAGAAGTGGGTCTCTGAGAGACACCTGCGAGAAAGCATCAGTGTCCTCTCTGCATCACAATAAATATGGACCCACAGATATACAGACTGGAGAAAGCATAAACTTTCCGGGGTCTCAGGGAAGATAAGAAATGACTTCAGATGGCTACAGATTAGCTACTCACAGCTCTCAGCCACCTCATGCCTGTTCATTTTAATTCCAGGCAAAGAAACTTCAAGGCACTAAAAGGATGTGGCAGCATTTTTAAATGTTTCATAATTATTTTACTATATTTTATGAACATAAATGAATCACACATATGAATGGGATTCAGTGTCCTCTTTGAATATGTTCACACAGTATGAGCTCATCAAAACGAACTTTCCTTCACCTACCCCTCCTGCTTTACTTTTCATAGCGCTGCTACACTCAAGTTGGAAAATATCAAAGGCCATGAACACAAGAGAAAGTCGAAAGTTACAAGCAAATGGACGAGTGCGGAAGGAAGAACCCTCAGGAGCCCTCTCTGATTTGCTGTCAGTGTTCTGTCATGGCAGCTCTGACGGCTACACATCGCCCATGGCTCTGTGAGTGGAACAAGCACAGGTTGTCCATGGACAACACATGGTCTCTTACTTCCGTCCCTCTTAACAGCAGAGGTGTCGGTGCCACATCCTAAAACAACAAGCCCAGCTCAAGGGAGTGAGCACGAGCAGCTGTGTGTGAAATCTGTTAAAAACAAAATTCAGAGACACTAACAAAGAATGTGTTCCTAAAATAAATGTCAACAGAGGAACACACCTCAGGGATACAACAGCAGACACACAGTAAGACAAAAGCCTAAGTTTAAATATTTTAAGTATTTAGTACAAAATGGTTAAAAGCAAACTTTCTGTAAAAAAAATCATAAGTAAACTGACTGATGCTTGATGAAGACAGAATTAATAATAAGTGACACAAATACAGAAGCTCAAAAACAACCAAAAGCCTATTAGGAAGACTGATACACTGTAAAGTTAGTCTCAATGAGTGAAAAGAAAAGAAAGAATAAATAAATTAGTGCCTTCAGAATAATTGAAGCAGGGGCAGAGTCTAAGGTAAGACAGAGATCAAGTAATGTATGCTTTTAAATTTGACACCTTTTAGCCTTGATATCAAAACTATTGTGTTTTTTTTTTTGTTTTTGTACATATTTTTGCAGAGGATGGAACCAGGGCCACGGAACCACAGTCCCAGCCTGGCTAACTCACCTTTCCTTCTGGGTCCATATTCTATTGTCCTTTCTAACATTGTCAGCTCATCTCCACCTACTCCTAGGACAGCAGATTCTTCCTATTCATTCTGCCCATTGTAAAAAAAAAAAAAAAAATGTCCACCCTTCCCAGAAAATAACAAACAAACCTCTGACGGTGCTCTTCTGTTGGCTCTTTTCCACACACTGGGACAACCACATATTCCTAATTCCACCACTACTCCTCATCCTTGTCTATCTCCCAGGAAAAGCCCCAGTGCAGGATTGTTAGCTTGGAATTAGTCACCTGTTCATTAGATTCATATCAATCACTTGGCCCTAAAGCACATATTATCTTCAATTGAAGGGTCCCTAGAATGAATATGGTCTTCCTCATAAATACATCAGCTCCTTTTAAGTCATGATTAGCAATATTGAATTCATAGCACTCAATTAAGAAGTACTGGTAGAAATTGATTATATTAAATAAAGGAAACAATTATTTCCTGCTCCCTTTAAAAATCTATCTAAATATATGAACCAAAACTATACAAATATCAATTTCCAAGAAATTTAGGAAAATCTGTCACCAGAACAGTCTCTAGCCATTTTTTGTTTGTGCACAAATCCAAAATAAGGTCTATACTTTCTTTACTTCTGTTCATTTAACCAGGGGTAACTCAGAGTTCACCAGGACAGTGGCTCCAAAGATAATACAGAGGCCCATATTTCAGCACTTAACAGCACATCATCAAAAGAGCAAATGCACTAAATTGCCTTTTCCCAGGATAGTTGGGTTTTGCCTTGAGCCATCCAGACTCATTTGTTAGGGCTCCCTTCTACCATCAGAAATATCTCAGCATTCAAATGCCACCAGTGGAAAAGAATTTGTACTAAATAATCCAGTGCCTTAGGTCATACTCTCCTTCTGTTCCAAAGGAAAAATTTAGGGAGTCACTGTGCTGTGTCAATATCCACACAGAATCAACCAACCGGATAGGGCCAAGAAAATCAATCAAAAGTTAAACTGCTTTTGAACAAAAAGAATATGTGCCTTCAGAAGATATCTGGCACAGAAGGCCAGACAAGTACAACAGATAAATGGAGAGGTTTTGGTTGAGAACACAGACTCAGTACCACCATGTCCTCAATTCTCAGCTCTCAGGGAACCACAAAGACTTTGGTTTAAAGATTTTTTAAAAAGTGGAGCATGTCTGTAGGCCCAGCACTTGGGAGACTAAGGCAAGACTTCAAAGCCAGCCTGGGCTGCAAGGTCGGTTGGAACTCAGCAAGAACATAGCTCAGAAAAAAGAAAAAGTAGAGCCAGAAAGATTGAAGTTTATTCACTATCATACTGCTGGTGAAGGACATCAGAAGCATGGCTCAGGGAGTTAATAGGCCAGCCCCGGGGGTGGAAGGCACCTCGAGGAGCCCCTGTCAAGTCCATCAAGCCCGACAAGGATGCAACAGAGGGACTGAGCCTTTGAGGTCACTTGAATTGGCAGCTGCTGAGATGATCTGCTATTTGACCCAAGGGACTCAGAAAGAGTCAGCTTGGAGGCCTTGCTTGTGAAACAGAGGCAGTACTACACCAGAGCAGCTGGCTCAAGTTTGAAAACTGACCAAAACTAAAAACTAGCAGAGTGTGCCATGTAATAAATGCAGACGTGCTCATTTCTGCTTGCTTCGATACAATGGGAAACAGAATCTGTACTTTCCTGAGATAATATTTTCATTTTTTTACAGTTTACATATATCTCAGGGATATATGCACAGATATACAGATGTAGATGTGCACACAACATACACATATATACACACATACTGCAGGTTGACATTATCTCAATGAAGCAAAGAACTCAGAACTGAACCTAAAAAATTAAGAACAATGCTCATTTTGTTAGCATACATGATCATTTAATACACAGTATGACAGATGTTCACTGAAAATTTATCAGTCAACCAGCAGTCAATTTGCAAATTTCCAATTAATTTTTTAATTACTACATATTTAATTATATGGATTTCTTCAGAAATTTTTATAAAACTTATAGATGAGAAGAAACCAACAGTTCAATTTTCATATACTATCTTAGTAACTCTTTGTATTCAAACATTATTACTCTCAGGTACCTACCAAAATGTTCATCTCAGAAGATAGTCTGTTAACATTTCTGTTTTTTAAAACTCAAGGGGCTTTGCCATGAAATTCCTAAATCTTTATTTCATGAAATCATAATGAGATTGCCGTAACACAGCACATGCACATGACTGGAATCTCTCATAAACCACCTGATTTAGCAGAAAGGGCAAAACGGTATTACAACTGACCTCTCACCCAACAGAAATCTGCTAGGAATAAAATCAAACTGCACCTAATTACAGAACTGTACTAAGCAGTGTTACACTCAGACCACCAGGGGGAAGTGTTGTCTAACTAGTAACAACTCAGTGGAAACAAAAATAAAACAGCACTTTCTCAATATTTCTAAACTTTAAGGGAGGAAAAAGAAAATGTATTATTTGAAAGAAAACCTAGAAGTCTTCCACTAGATATCTGTAATGAGACTATGACGGCCCCATGATCCACTCCCCACAGTCATTTTGCCTGAGAATTCATTATACTTTAGGTCCAGGACCAGCCTGAAGGGAGTGAAGAGGTTCAGCATGTTGTGTTACACAGTCCAACAAGACCACACCCCCCTTGACCGAAACCTCAACCTCACTGGAACCCTGATGCTCGAGTTCAGAAAGGTGGTGATCGGCAACAGCTGGGACTGGAATGCTCACATTTTGAACCACTTCATGATGGTCCTTGAACTAAGTATCTCCAAACCATCCCCATAACAGGCACTCACTGAGCAGTAAATATATCTAGAAATTTAGCTTGCAAAATACATGCTCCTTTCACACCAAAAGCCAGCGGTGGGCAGTGCAGGATACAGACTGCACTACTAGAGTTACTTAGGAAAGCAGCAACTGTCTCCCCTGTCCGATTTTGACATCCTACCATGTGTTTTAAAAATCTGTAGCTTAACCTCAACAAATGTAACAAAGACTTAAATGCAGGGCTTGCAATGCAAAAATGCTACAAGAAACCTCAGAGGAAAGTCTGTTGACATTGAAGTGAGCAACCAGTTTCTTACATGGTAAGAAAAACAGACACAAAAGGATAACAAACAAAAAAGGAGTCAAACTAAGCAGCTTCTACTGATCAAGACATTTTCCAGCATTGATTGCACTTTGTACCCTGTCACTAGGAATATAAATCAATATAGCCCCCACTGGAAATAGTATGAAGGTCCCTAAAAACACAAAAAATAGAATTACCATCTTATCCAAAATCCCACTTCTGAGTACATGGCTAAAGAAACACCAATCAGTATGTTGAAGAAATATCTGCACTAACGTGAGTTTTGCATGATTATTTATAATAAAAAATGCATAGAGATACCCCTCGGTGTCTATGGCTAAATGAACAGATCATCTGTTAAGAATGATAAAGAAATTGTAAAGAAATTTACAAAGAATGTAACGAAATTGTGACAAAGCAGAAACTACCCTTCGCGCCTTTCTCTTCCTTTCTTCTGACGTCTAATCACTGATTAATCTCGGAGCCATGAAGTATCTGTAGCACTTTTCTTTTCCCTGTCTCCACCCTCTCAGCTCAGGCCTTCGTCATGTGTCTCTTGCTCTCCTACCCTACTCTCCATTAGACATGCAGATGGTCTAGCACATTGTGCATCTGTCCTTCCCAAATTTTAACCCAGGCATGTGGCTATCTGGGGAAAAAAAGATCACATTTTCAGTATCTCCTTGCAGCTAACTGTAGTCATAGTGCCACATATGGACAACAAATGTAACCAGAAGTGATCTGCAGAACTTCTCCAAAATATTTTAAAATTGCAGCCCCTTTGCCCTTCTAATTCTCCTGTACCTCCTTCCTGACCTCAAGACTATGGCTAGAACTCAAGCAACCACCATGGAAGATGACAAATTCCCAAGGGATGACACACCAGCTCACCCAAAGTACCAGGACCATCCCAAGCTATGGAGCCAACGTACAAGCTGGGAATTATCTACCCAGATCTCCTATGGAAGAGAAAAGCGATTGTTTTATTGCCGGGAGGGGGGCCCACGTGCCTTTGCAAGCCTTCCCAACAAGAAGCCTCACCTCTCCATCTCCATAATCCATCCCTACTGCTCTCATACTGATTTCCTAACGCCAATGTGAAGAATCCATCTACTCTTTCATGAGTAAATAAAATGCAGAACTTGGCACACCTTAGCGTGACATAGAAAACCCTGGTACTCTGCTACTTGCCCACCCAACTTTTTCTCATTATTCCCCAATCACACCAGCTGCGCTGAACAACCCTGGTTCACCTAGCACCAAGCTTTCTCTACACAGTCAAAGTACCTCTCTTCCCAGCACCTAATCAATTTAACCTTTTCAGATATCTCCTCCTCCTCCTCCTCCTCCCTTTCCTCCTCCTGCTCTTTCTCCTCCTCCTCCACTTCCTCCTCCCCCTCCTCCCCCTCCTCCTCCTCCTCCTCCACCTTCCTTTCCTCCTCCTCCTCCTCTTTCTCTTCTTCCTCCTCCCCCTCATTCTCCTCTACCTCCTCGAAAACTTTCGAAGAGTCCAAGATTTAGCTTCAAAAACCTCCCCAAGCCCCTAGTTCTTACTACTTTCTTCACAGAAGTCATGCTGTATTAGAATCACACTGTTGGTCTGTTTCCCTGACCTGACTTGATCTGTCTCCACGGCTCAGCAACTCAAGTAGCTATTCACTGCATCAAGAGTAAACACTCTTGCAAGGCCTTCACTTGTCCAGAAGGATGTTTCTGGCATTTGACACCTGACATAAATGACAATCCAGCCTCCTGACACTTTGCCCAAGGCCTACCTCTAGCACATCAGTAATGCCTCAACTGAGTTCCAGTCACAGTCACTTGGGGATATTAATAACACTCATAACGTGTGGCTTTCCAGCAGTGCTACAGAGCAGTGTCTTTCACTAACCCATTAGACTCACTCCAGCCTCCAGTCTCCCGCCTACCTACCCCTTGGGGTCCTCTGACCTGGAACATACTCTGCTAGCTCTGCTCCTTTCTCTGGTTGCCACCACTCAGCTTTGAGACCTGAATACCAGTTACAATCCTCACAGGCCTCCCTTCTCCTCCAAGACTTTCTGCTGGGGTCAATCCAGGGCCTTAGGCATGTTGCAGAAGCACCGTGCCATTGACCTACTCCCCTCGTCACTCCTCAGTGCTTTAAGGATCCACTTGCACATGTGTGAAGATGACCCTCAAACTCAGTCCCTAAGATTTCCTTGATTCTTCCTTCTGAAAACAGGGGTTTTGCCTCTTTTTCTTTACACAATTGACTCTGCACAATTTTCCATAATTTATCTGCAAAGGGACTTGTCTCCTAAGGACATAATTTCCCAGAGCTGAAGTGAGAGCAAAACGAGCTAGCTGACTGCTTTCTGAGCTTGGGCCACGCTTCTCTCAGCAGTGCTTATTCTGCAGTTTCCAACACGAAGACTGCAGGCTTCCTCAGAAGACAGAGTCTAGCTGCGCGGGTGTCGGTCTCCGCTTTATCTCTGAAATCTCTGCCATGAGCTCTTATGCACCTAGAGGGGAGTTCAACCTTCCCTCACTCTTCCCTACAGCTGTCGCATGGTTACTGCATCTGCCGTTCTAAGCAGGACTGTGAACAATACCACCCAAGAACTTCCTGTGCCTGCACCTGAAGCACTCCTCCATGTACTGAATTTCTGCATCACATACCAGAATCAAACGTATGGGGAGACTTTCAGGAATCTAAGTGTAACAAGTACCACAAGCATCCAAGGCTCAAGGAGGTCCTCTCTTGCCGGGTAGGGAAGGGCAGGTCTGGGGCAGCAGAATCCCCAGTAACTGCCCCCTGAAGCCTGAAGCAGCTGCCCCCTTCACTTTAGGGCACAATAGGAAGAGTATGGTCTCCTGGGTGTGCTGTGAAGAGAAAAGGCTCACGGAGCTGCCTGGATTTCCAAGAGAACTAAACCCATGCTTCTCAGGAGTACACACTGACTACCTTGAACACAAGTCAATCTTATGTATATTGCTAGTTAAGAACTGTGGTTTTTTAAATGAATTCCCTTGATTCTCCTGCCATTTGAAAAAGATCTACCACCCTACTTGCAGAGATACAAGAGGGACTGAAAGGGCTTGCAAAACAATAGAGGTATGCTATGTCCACGTACCAACTCCCCACAACGAATACAGACAGTCACGACATAATGCAAGGAGGGACTAATTAAAAGTAAAAACTGAAAAAGTAAAAATATACTACAAAAGAAGCAATCGGTTTAAGAGTAAAAATCCTTTTCTATAACAAATATTTGGTATTGCTCCTTTCTTACCCTGATATTAAGCTGACAGATCATTTACCTGCCTAAATGAAAGTTAGAAACTGTACAATGTCCCAAATATAACAGAAAGAAAACTACAATTAAAATAAATTTTAGTATATATGTACTAGAGTTAGTTAGAGATTTGAATTTATCTAAAAGTAAAATTAACCTGAAAGCATGACTACAGTCAATACAGACATGAGTGTGCTGAGTTAGTAACTCCACAGCATGCTTACTGTCTTCTACAATACAATATTTTGAAACGATGGACAATTTTCAGTGAATTTCCAGTTAAAAACAAAAGTATCATCTTCCCTTGTTATGGTAGTTACAGTCCTAGAAAACTCACTTATATTTAAAATCATGTCCAGAAATATGTTGTACAGTATGTCTTCAACTCAAGTCACTGGGACACTTCTCCAAACCCACATAAATGTCCCTCAGCACTTCCACAGTCCTACGGCGTGCGGCATGCTTCGTCACGGCGCAGTCCCGCCCCACACACTCAGGTAACTGGCCATGCTGGACCCTCCAGGATAAAGCGAGCGAGGACAGATGCAGGTGTGTGTCCAGAGCTCGAACACTTGAATAGAAGCTATTCAAAAAAACAAGGGAAAGCTGTCCAGCCCCACAGAGCCCCTGCAGTCTCTTGCACCGGGTTAGCAGTAAATCCACTGGAGAGGAGACTCGATTGCAAAGCATGACACTGTGAGACTCTCTAGAAAACAAAAAACCAAACTGCAAACTCGTGCACTGTGACCATAAACCAGAGGCTGCCGAGCTGAATGCCTACAGGCTTCAGGAAAAAAGAGGTGACGGCTGAGCTCTTGTTTCACCACCTGTCACTCAGCACCAATGACACTCAGCACACTGGTGTCACCCAGGCTCAGACTCTTCAAGGGTGGCGTGACACCCAGATTTGGACATGAAATCTCCTAATATCTAAAAGGATGCTTGGTTTCAGTGAAACACTGGCTGAACCAAATAAAGCATGAGTGAAAGACATCAGTTAGTCAATTCAGATTTATAATTTAAAAAAGATACCTTCCAGCTAAAAAAATGAGCAAAAAAAACCCCTTAAGGTTGGAATGAGCAGTGTGAGGAGACATTGTTAAAAGCACACTGTGCAAAGCAATAAAAGTAATTTTTGTTCAGTGATTATGTGACACAGCAAGGGCATGTTTACTACCACACCCACATGAGTGTAGGTCATTAAAAATGAGCCCTTCAATATAAAATAAAGGCAGGAAGGCCTTTAAAATGCATCACAAATGGATAGTAATTACACAGAAAAAGTTTGACTTCAATTACCTCTGGTGCAACTAATCTCCGGAGAGGCCAGCCCTCAGGTCTATGTGATGCATGCTACACTAGCGCTGTGTCAAGGTGGATCCAGCACCCCTTCTTAAACAGTCAAACTTGCTGCTGAGCCTCACCACACTGTTACTCAAGCGCCTCAAAATCCTTGAGTGTAAGCAACTCTCCCACCACCGCAGCCTCCCCTGAAGTGTACTATAGGTCCATGCTGATATCAACTCCTCAGCTTTTCTTTCCTTTTTTTGGTCCTTTACTGAGTTTATGGGTACATTTTAGGTACACAATATGATCAACTTCAGCATTGAGAATGTGTACCTGTACATGAGGTATCATGATCCTCCTTTCTCCCCCATACCCCTGCCCTCCCTTTAACCCTCTACCCCTATATACATAAGCTTTGTTATCATCAATTTTTCAATAACTGTGTTAAAAATATGTAGGTCAGTAGTGGAATACTGAACCGCATGTATGAGGCCCAAGGTTCAATTCCCATACACAACAACAATAAACACAATAATAAAAAATTACTAGCCTGAAAGAAATGCGGTCCCTCAGGCAAAATAAAAAGAATGGACAAAACAGACAATAATAGCTATAAGCTTTTCAGCAAGCCCTCCAGGGTGGCTGTTGGGACAACGCTTAGTTATCTTAGTAGATGAAGCATCAGATGGTTCTAGTCAGGTAACTGAGGCTACACAAGTGCACAGCATGTTCTGCAGATACATGGGCCAACATGGAGTGAGGCAGGAGTACTGGCTTTTCCTACAGAACCCTGACCCAAGTGTACAGTCACTTACTGAGCCTCTCCGCCAATCAAGACCACGAAAGCAAATGCTTATCAGGCAAAGCCTGTGGTGTAGATCAAATAATGGATAACACTTGGCCAACTGAAGAAAGACCACAGAATGTGAACAACTCTAATGTGTAACTGGGCATCATGTTACCACAAAATCGGTTCGCTGCTTTCCACAACGGAAGTGGGTAGAAGCAGTCTGGAGACGAGAAAGGAAGGAACAAACTAAGTGAAATGTGCTCAAGATAGATTTACTAGAGGACCAGCCACAAAAGTAGAAACCAACTTGCATCTGTGATGACAGTAAGAAAATAAGTCAACAGAAGACCTTAAAATGAGTGGTTTATTGTCTGTTCCCTTGTGGATCTGTAGTTTTCTAAGCTAAATCACAGTTTTCCTAACGCTGTGACTGCTAGCTTTCGTGGGTCCTGCAAGCTCTCAGACTAGAGATGATCAGGCAGGGGAAATGTGGGGGAAAACCACAAGGCTATTAGTAGGTTTTTTGTTCAGTTAGGTTTGGCTTTGTTTTGGTTTTTGCATGCTGCTCTCCAGAAATTCTTTGTAGGGTAAAGATTCACTCAAACCAATAAGGTATTCTATTGATTCCATCACTAGTCATTTCCAACTTCTTCCTCAGACCATGCAAAACATCTTGAAAGGGATCCAGACCTTACATAACAGAACTACAAAACTTAAAGAAAATACAGGACTGAATATTCTTGCTCATGTGTTAGGAAATGATTTCCCTTCTTTTGCTCACCAAGCACACAGCAACAAAGTGAAACATAGAAAAAAACCAGATTTCATTAAAATTAAACTTTCATGCTGCAAGTGGTATTAACAAAAAAGTGAAAACACAAGCATTTACAAAAATAAAATAATATGCAAATCATGTATCTAATAAAAGATACAGTTACAGAGTATATAAGGAGCTCCAACAACTCAATCATAAAAGATAAGCTAATTTTAAAAAATAGACAGGTATGGAGACAGGGATTTAGCTCAGTGGTTCTGGCATCTACCTGGCAAGCTCAAGGTCTTGAGTTCAATCTCTGATACTGTGGAGAGCCGCGCTGGTGCCACACCTAAAAGATGGCGCTGGCTTCCTTTCTCTTTCCTCCTGATGGCGTGTGCTCCCTCTGTCACATGACTCCTTGCGGGGTACTAGGCTGACTCAAGCATAGTTTGGTTGCTGCGCAGACCAACGGTAGGCGACTACACCTGATCCCCTGATTGGCGGAAGAGATGCATATAAGGCATTGCGCGGGCTGGGGAAGAGAGAGACTCTCCATTATGCTGTAAAGGGTTCCTGAATAAACCGCTTGAAGAAGAGTTCCGGGTCGCATCTTTCTTGCTGGTCGAGAGGGACGCGACATGATACCACACACATAATATCAGGCAAGGTAACTCATGCCTGTAATCCTAGCACTCTGAAGGCAGAGGCAGGAGGACTGCTGTGAGTTCAAGGTCAACTTGGGCTACACAGTGTGCTCAGGGCCAGACTGAACTACAAAGCAAGATCCTGTCTAAAATAATATATAAAAAACCAGGCAGACACATACCTGGAATCCCAGATGTCTGAGAAGCTGAGCCAAGAAGATGAGAAGTTTAAGCTCACCCTGGGCAATTTAGTAATTAAGCAAGACCCTGTTTCAAACTAAAAAAAAGGTCAAAGATATAGCTTAATGTAAAGGCCCTGAGTCCAGTACTCAGTAAGTAAGTAAATAAGTAAACAAGTAATATGTAAATCAAGGATCTAAATACAGTTATCCAAACACACAGTCAATATTCACCTTAAAAGATGCTTAACATCATTAGTCACTGAGGAAGTACAAAAGTAAATAAAGCACAGTGAGGCACCACTTCAAATCCATAAGGATATAACCAAAAAAGAGGACGTATGACAAATGTAGAAGAGAATACGAACACACTGGAGCCCTCCTTTTCTGCTGTGGGGACGGCAAAATGGTGTTACCACCATTGACAACAGTCTAGGCCATAGTCCACGAGGTTCCAAAACATCTGCAAAGTCTAAAGGGTAAGTTCAGCTAAACCTAGAACAATCATACGGCCCAACTACACCACTCTGATATCTATCCAAAGGAATTTGAGTCATCACACTGTAAGATTATCTCTCAACAGCCAAGATATGGAGCCCTGTAACCGCGGAGTATGATTCAGCCATAAAGAATGAGATCGTGTCACTAGCAGGAAAGTGGACGCGGCTGCTGATCGTCACGTTAGGCAAAATCAGTCAGACTGAGGAAGACAATGCATGTTTCCCTAACATACAGATGCTTAAAAAGGTGTCGTGTAAGTAGAAGGGAGACTACAACTGGATCAGCAGAAGGGGAGGAGGAGAGGGAAGAGCAAAGGCATAAGGAAGGGTATGCGGCATGAAGAACTTAAATTAGATCGTTATGACAGATGATGTGGAATGAAAGTACTGAGATAAAAAGTGTCCGCTACACTCTCTCCAGGGAAACAGCAGGTTATAAAACAGTACATATGTCACTGTCAATTTTTTATTATTTTCTTAATTGAAATCTTTATTGGTACATTACATATACACATCATGATTGCACTCCATAATGGGGATTCGTACCAGTATAAGATACAACTTAATTCTCATTTTTTCCCATAGCCCTACCCACCCTACCACCCGCCTATATACATAAAATTTGTTTCCTTTCTTTTTTGTTATAATCTTATTATTAGAATTGTATGTTATATACTGTGCAATCGATTTTTTATTATTAAAAA
Source organism: Petromus typicus (assembly GCA_004026965.1). NCBI lineage: Eukaryota > Metazoa > Chordata > Mammalia > Rodentia > Petromuridae > Petromus > Petromus typicus. Next base: position 74,065 of record PVIR01002931.1, on the reverse strand, counting down.
TGCACTAGCAGATAGCAGTATCAAGAAATCACCTAGAATAGTGTTCGCCTGTTTTAATCTGTCTCTGGCAAAGATGCACTAAGAACATTTTTCTTTTTCTTTTTTGTACTTGGAATTAAACTCAGCACCTTGCTCTTGACAGGCAAATATGGTGTCACTGAGCTACATCCCTGAAGTAAGCACATTTTTTTTGAATTTCATTTTTAATTTGTGCTATTAGAATATGTGTCTAAGCAAAGGAAATTATAAATTACTATAAGTATGTGAGGTGATGGAAAAGTTAATTAATGTGATTGTAGTAATCACTTTCACAACACATATGTATCTCACAGCATGATGGTTTATCCCTGACAAAAAATGTGCACAAAAAGTGGAATTCAAAGTAAATCACTTGAACTTGTGGAATAATTGACTGCAGAATACTTATAAAAACTTACACAGCAAGTGTACACAATTCAAAAGGCAAGTTTAGGATGTCTTATAAAGTTTTCAGAACCTCCTAACAACTCAGTAACCTTTGAAAGCACCTGTCCTATGACACAATCTTTCAACTACAAGTGTTTTGGGTAACAAGAGGACAGGGTTAAAGCCCAGAGTTCTTGGCCTTGTAATCTGATCCAAAAGCATCTAAACTATGTGCCTTTGCCAGTCTTCTTAATTACCCTCAGTTTCTTCACCCACTTACCACAAAAAGTTGAGAAATCAATAGAGACTCAGCATACTGACAGGTAACACAGGATGTTGACTCCCCTTCTTCATACCACGCAGACCCTTTCACTCTTCCACTCACTTCACAGGTCACCTCTTCACCCCCAAAGTGAAGAACAGAGCAAAGACTTCTTTGACATATTTCCTTCTGAATTTTCACAGAGACATGCCTTCTTCACCAATCAGGATCAGCCTTTTGATGTTAACTGGGAATTGCTGCCCAAGAGACACCACCTGCCTATCCGAAGAAGCCAGGCCAACGCCAGACAAAGCAATCCAAAGAAGAACGTTGTGAGGAGCAGGATGTCTGAGGGGGCCACTGTCAGCAACCCCCAACGAATGTAGGCCCAGTCAGCTCCAATGTAGGGCCAGTCAGCTCCGGATCAGTCACTTACCACTACGGCCTTGCTGCCTCCACTAAAGCCATAGGACAATTTATGCAGCACACACAATAATCCCTGTAGTCCACAGCCTTACTGTTACTAACTACTGCTCTTGCCCTTAAAAAGCTCTCAAAGGGCCGGGGAGTTAGCTCAGTGGTCCCAGCGCCTGTCTCGCAAGCGCAAGGACCCGGGTTCGATTCCCTGGTAACCACATAACAATACTGGGTGTGGAGACTCACACCCAGCAGCAACCAGCACCACATACCACAGTGCCGGGCGTGGTGGCTCATGCCTGTAATCCCAGCACTCGGGAGGCAGAGGCAGGAGGATTGTGATGTGAGTTTGAGGCTGAGCTCAGGGCCAGCCTGAACCACAAAGCGAGACCCTGTCTCCAAAAAACCTAAAAAAAAAAAAAAAAAAAGCTCTCAAAGGCTAGGACAGCACCCCAAAATAACAAAGAATAGAAACAAGGGAAGTATGGTTACCTCTTTCCTTTCACTATATTGACAGATACTCAGAGTCCAGATCTTATTTACCCCGGATCACACATTCTCTCATAGCACAGCCAATACCCTAGGCCAGTGATGGCAAACCGCTTACAGCGTTTAACGATAACAAACAACCAGCTACAGCACATATGCCGTACATAGGTCCAAAAGATCTGTACTAGGCAAAAGCTTGCAAATAATCCTGAACTGTTTTCTGGAGGACCTGCAAACCACACGTCATACTAATATCTGCTCAGTGGCAAAGTAAGTCAAGTCTTCCTGGACAGCAACATATCAAGCCAACTCATCTCATCTGACCTGACCACACCATGACTCGACACTGGGCCCTGAGCTGCTGCCTGCTGAACATTTCTAGAGTTGTACTGAAAAATGACTATGTATTTCTGTTTCTCTCACAGATTCGTCACAGCCAAAAAAGAGTATGAACACTGCGGGAGCAAGCTAATATCCAGTCAAGAAACAATAGTATGGTGATAGCTTCCAGTATTCGTTCAGCTTCTTCTTTTTCTTTCTTTCTTTTTTTTTTTTATTGAGACAGTCTCTCCAAGTTCCTAAACTGCCTAGGCTGGGCTCAAAATTGGGATCTTTCTGCTTTAATCTTCCCACAGTGCAGGATTACAAGTATGTCCCCCCATACCCAGTTTAACTATTAATTTTTTTAATTGAAGTTGGAAGAATTATGCCTATCATCAAATTCTGATAGAAATACTATCTTATATTCTCTACCACTTACTGTTCACATGGGCTTCTGAGTTTGAACCGTATTTAGATGACAAATCGATGTTCTATAAAAGGCATTTCAAAGAACATTTTTGAAATGATAAAAATGTGCATCTTTTTTCCTAAAGACATATGTACTTTCTGAAAGGCAATATAAACTGACGTCTTACCCTCCCGCAAGCAGCAGTAGACTCAGCTGCACTTGTTCGGATGTGAAGATGATACATCTCCACGGGTCTCCCTTACACAATACTGGAGGCATTTCCTTTCCATTCACCTGAACAAAAGAGCTTTCCCTTAGAAAGCTCTACAGACAGAGCAAAAGGGACTCTTTCTAAAGGCTTAGCTTTCTAAACTTGTTCACTGATAATGCTTGCAAACTAACCATGTTATCTTCTCTCCGTTCCCCAACTGATGTGTACTATCTCCCGTACCATTCCCTCATTGGAAATGCCCTCCCCAAACTCAAAGTCTCGTCCAAGACCAAGCTCAACATCAGCCTCCTCTGTGACGTCACTGCCGGGACAGCAGGAAGCGATCATTCCGCCTGTTATATTTCAAGGCATATTACTCCACTCCAGACAAAAATATGCAACTATTAGATAAAAACTATGCATTCTACTTCCTTGTACCCTCAGAGTACCCCAGAAAAGTGTATAGGATACAATAAGTCTTCATTAAGTATGTTTTATAAATGCATTTATATTCCACACATGGAAAGTAACTTTTTACCTCCATTTTTACAAAATACCACCAACCATATCTATTGAAGCAAATAAGGAACAGAAAGTTTAAAATGTCATTTTGGTTTACCTCACTGTGCCATATCTGGGATGGAAAATGGGAAAAACTACTCTAAACCTCTAAGTAAGGAAAAGCCAAACTCACCCACTAATAATACAGAACTATAAACATGGACATTTTCTCTGTACAGCTAAGTAAAAATTGTTTCACCAAAGTAAAAACAAAAAAGTGCTTAATCAACATAAAATAACAACATGGTATTCACAGTTAAGGCCATGCCCAAGAATGTTAAACAGACTTAAAGAGACTATAATCAATATCCTCTGTCTGAGAAATAGCAAACACATGATTGAGTACCTTAAACCTCTGGCCCAGAATAGTTAGTTCTTTGTGCTATATCATATGTAATATAAATGGTTCTACTACATAAGTACAAGATACATTGTTAAATACAGTCTCCTCTAAATCAAAACGCTATCATAAAAGCTGAATAATATTTTAAATAACTTCCCTGTTTTGTACCACTTTTAAAGATCTCCAACTATTGAAAGAGGTAACAAACGTCCATTAGGAGAAAAGGAATTATCAAAAGGCTATGTAAACACTGCCTTCCTGACATCTTCAAGCATGAGGTTATTGTATAATCTCAGTGAACATACAAGTCTGGCAAGTGACATTCTTATTTGGTTTTTTAACTGAACAACAATCATATTAGGTCAGATTTACTATCCACCCAAAACAGAAAGTGCAGGGATACAAAGCTGATGATGATGCTGTCAACAACATCATCCCAGCAAACAGAAGAGAATATTTTTATAGCACTTGTTACACACCACGCATGACTGAGATCTCTACACATCAACTTAGACTTCTTGAAAGGAATTCTGAAGTGTGTCACTATGACCCCAGTTTACAGACTAGAAAAGTAAAGGTATGTATGAGTGATACAGTTCATTTAGCTTGCAAGACACAAGGACAGAATTCAAAGTCTGAAAGTGCAACTCCAGACCCAGACTTTTCCCCATGTGCGATAGCTCTGCTCGGCCTAAATTCTAAGAAATGATGATGCCTGCTTCACTGCCAACCTTCCATCTCTTTCTAGAAAAATGCCTTCAATGTCTAGTGTCAGGTTGAAAGCATGAGCTCTGGGGACAGGCAGACTCGGTAAAGTCCTGGTTCTGCTGTATGAGTGACAATAAATGTAAGGCAGTTACTTTAGATTGGAAATGAAGACAATGCTATGAGGATTAAATAAGATACTGTCCCTGCCTCACAGTGAGTAATCGAATAAAATGGTTGATAGATCACGAGTGATACTAGTCATAGTTCTATTTGTTCTGAAATTTAGCAGTTTTGAATTAAACTAGAATTTAATCACTAGATTAGATCAGTATCTTTTTAAACAAGAGCTATGATAATTCTGCAAAATTAAGCCTACATAATAAATCTTAGTTGCCAAAAGTGAGTACCAAAAAAAGGTAGCAGACACATGCAACCATGGTAAAGATGGAAAAGAAAACACTTTGAGAAGCAGTTAATTCTTGAAGCTTCAAAGGTCAGAAGTGGAGAATTCTTTGAAGCAAAAACATGACTTGAAATTATGTGAACCAGCTCTAAGGAATATACCCAATCTTTCCGAATTCTACATCTTGGGTAATGACTTTCACGATAAGGAGCCCAAGTAGGTTTCACAGAAGCAGGAGGAAGAGATGCAAATGAATCAGCACTGTTGCTCATCTTTAACTGGGGGAGAGAGTTGGGAATACTTACTGGTATCTGGAGTTTTCTCCTCTGATTTGCCAAATAAAAATTCGTACTTGGCCTTCGCAACACTCTGGGAATGTGCTGATGCGTTGTTAACCCAAACAAATGGCTCTGCCTGTGAAATGAGAACAAAAGACACCGTCAAAAATGCATTATAAAAACATATCATAAAACAAACTGTGCCATAAGGGAATGAGCAACAATTATAAATTTTTAATAGACTCTCTAACAACTCAAAATGAAAGATAATAAATATGACATGAAAAACCAGAATACAAAATTATCGCCACATGATTACAGCTTTAAAAACAAGACACACATATGAATATCTACAAAGGAATAAGAAAAACAAAAAGCTTGCCTCAATTGTGGCACAGGTTTATGTGTACATTTTTAAGTTTCATCAACTAAAGGACTATTTTATGTTTAATTATCTTTTCCATGTGATAATCACACACAAAAAAATTCTTTGTGGGTTCTTTTCAAGCATATCAACAAATATGCAGTCTTTTCCCAGAAGAGATTATATTTCTACATAATCAGCAACACTGTTCAGCCAAAAAGGGCACAAACAAAACTGCCACGCACCCCATTTTACTGTTCGCTCTATTTCTGTACAACATCCTTCATAATTCCTAACAGTCACTGATTTAAAAGAAAAAACATCTCTCCCTCTCTTTTTTTTATATCAAGGATCTAACTCAAGATCTTATATTTGTGAAGAAGACATAGCATCACAGAAATGCATCCCAGATCCTTACAAAACTATGTCTTGATTCTAAATTTCTAAGCCTCATCCTCCATTGCCTGAAGATACCCCCCAAAAGCAAGAGTGTCTCCCTTCCAAGAGACAAAGACTCATTAAAAATAAGTAACAAGTAAGGAACTCTGAAGCACAGAGAAATTCGACCTAGAACAGACAGACAGTCACCGCTCTTCCCCTTTACTATGAACCAACGTGACTAGGATGCAGACATTACATACTCTGGTTTCTGTCCTCTCATTAGGAGACCTCTTTTCTCACACCTGACCAGCAATTGATCATTCACTTTGAGAGGATGAAGGGTTCTACGAACAACCAAATAATGTAAATTTTCAAAGAAGAAAACCCTATGACCTATTACAGCATTTGGAGCAGGGATGACTGAGAACACTGAAAGGCTCAAACCCAACTCCAATGCCTCACAGCAGACAGCTTCTGTAGGAGGTCCATCCAACCTTCGTTCCTCAATGCGTTATCCAAAAGCTAACTTGCACAATCTCTTAAAGGAGCTTTACAACTATCTAATGTTCATACTGTGTAAAAGTTGTCTTTCTAAAAAAGTGCACACTCAGTGTTACACACTCACTGCTCACAAATTAATTATCATTTCCCAACAGAAAGGAAATGTTAACTGTTTGATGTGTTTGGGGAGCTTCAGGCTGATAAAACAAGAACTCAGGCAAGGCTCCCATGGTAGGTGCCTTGATTTAGGTGAGGGGTTAGGGACAGCTCTGAGACGAACTCACCTGCAGCAACAGGAAGGACAAGAGACATGAAAAGAAGACCAGGGTCTCACTAAGGAGAAGAGGGTATCCCCGTGTCTGTAAGGGTGGCTGGACAACTACTGAATCACAGATACAGCCAGGGAGCCACAGGAAACCAGGCAAAGGGGCAAATTCAGAGACAGATATGGCAGCACCACTGAGGGAGCCAGCAAGGACCAAACTTATTGAGTGTGTAATTCAAGAGGAAATGAGAATTTTAAACAGTAAAATGATCCACTTACATGTTTAAATAATATTCATTTCTACTTTCAAAAGATCATTTGACTTCTACACAGAAAAAGAACTGGGGACGAGTTACAATTTCAAAGAGAATATGACTTATAGTTGATGGCAGTAGAAACCTGAACAAGTGGATGAATTAAAATATATTTTGTAGTTAGAATATCATAATTTTCTAAGCAACTTGATTTAAAGAGTGAGGGTTAGGAGAAATCACAGATAACTGTAATGGCTAACATTCACTATCCACTTATTCTCTGCAAAGAACTGTTCTAACACAATACACAGAATATATAATTTAATGCTGAGAATAATCCTAAGAACAATCTCATGGGCAGAGAAAGGAACCAAAAAGAAAGTAAACAGTCCAATATATACAGCTAATAAGTCATGGATTCCAAATTTAAATCCATGTTGGCTACATTTGAAACTCATTACACTGGGACAATTCCCAGGAACCTGGCTTGAGTACCCAGATGTAAGCTGAGCCAGCGACTGGAGAAAGTTACTCATTGAGTCAACGTGGGCTTCTACAGGACTTCCCAAGACTTCAGTAAAATTCCAGAAAAGAATACTTTAAAAAGGATTCCATTACTATGGTGCTACAAACAAGATGGCACTCACAAAGCAAAAGCTGTAAGAAATTCCGGGTGGATAATTTTCTTGGCTTAGAGTCTCAGTTTAAAACTAAGAACAGTTCTCTAAGGAAAGGTTCCTCTTGGTCAACAGTTCTTAAGTCCAGATCCATGGAGGAGAGAGGCATCAACATAATTCTGCGAATCCAAAGTCAGACGCAGGAAAGAATTTTATATCTCAATTTTCATTGATGATAAAACATAGCAGTTTATTTCAAATATGAAAGTAGATACAACCACAGTATTAGTAGCAGTAATTATAATTTTTATCAATAGGAATCAGTTGTTTTCACATTAGGTTACACCAGATGTCTTGAAAGATCATTTTCATCCTTAATTTAAATGGTAGTGTTTCTAGATTCCTCCTATATGTTACAAATTCATTATTTTGGTACTTATTATATAGTTGGTACTCCATATTTGCAGGTCCACAAATTTAATCAATTTTAGTTAAAAACTACTTCTTAAAAATAGGATGTGTTTGTATTGAACATGTACAGACTAGTTTTTCTCACCATTATTCCCTAAACAAGCAGTGCAATAATTACTTACATTGGTAGGCATTATAAATAATCTAGAGACAATTTAAAGTATACATGAAGATTATACCAAGTACATGCATAAATTAGGATATTTTCCATAAGGAACTGAAGCGCCCAGAATTTGGTATTACAGAGGACTTGGAATTCTGTAAATCCATAGCAAATGTCAAGAGAAGACTACATTTGGTCCCTTTTGTAACTCTATTTTCTATTACACACAGTGAGCAAAACATTAGTCTGAAACTAGATCTAGGACGTTAGCAAACCGTCATAAAGGGCCATGGCACAGAGCAAATGAAGGCAACTGACACAAAAGCATAGTTCCTACTGTAGCACACATACATTAGTGGCTCATATAATCAGTTTTGTGGACAGTGGCTAAATTTTTATATAAATTAGTTTATACTCACTACACATATATACTTAATGGAATAAACCTGAAAGTGTCAAAGCACACAGCAGTGTGTGTGTGTGTGTGTGTGTGATAAATTAAAGGGTTTTTCTCCCCTAAGTCACAATCAAAGCTATTTGCAACTTTTGCTCCTGAGTAGGTGTCAATCTTTAGCATGAGTTAATGTCACCCACAGTACTTATGAAAACAAATAATGGTTCAACTCCAGGTCAAAGTTTCTGTTTAAATTGGTCCTGGGCAAGCCTGAGAACATGCACTTCCTAACAATGTCCTAGAGCACATCGGTTTTGCTTCTTTGGGAACCATATTCTGTGAACTATAGCCCTAGATTCATGTTTTCACATTTATTACCTAGGAGAATTGACTGAAATTCTCATTAAAGTATCGATTGAACAGGTCTGAGATAGAACTAGAGGCTCCACATTCCAAAAACGTTCTCCTGAAGAAACTCATTGGCAGGACACATTTTGGGTACCGAGTCATAAAAAGAGCAGATGCTAAAGCTGGAGAGGGAAGAAGATCAAGATCCAAAACAGACCTCAGAGAAGAGGAGCATTTTTTGCTGGACAGCTCTACTCGGAGCAAATATATTCACAAGTTCCACTCTAAATGTTGACAATTGCCAGGGACCGTGTGACCCAAAGTGAAGCCCCAAATGAAGACCTTAATATTTTTGCACCTTGCTGAATGAAGTAAAATTCATTCTGCTTGTATTCATTATCCTTAAAGCTGCAAGTCTGCTGACCTTCTTCTTCCTCTGCCAACACTTACAAAATGTTACTGTTATGGTTTGGGACTAGATCCACCCCCCCACACACAAAAAAAATCTCATGTGGTCATAGGGCTTTTCAGAGATGGCTGAAAACTATAGACCATGTGATGCTGGGATGAAGGGTGTGTTTACTGAATCAGTCCACTGATAGGTTTAGCACTTCCTAATCCTCGTAATCTGAATAAGACAAAAGGGGCAAAAACACAATGGGAAGTCCTTCCTTGCTTGCTTGCTTTTGCCGTTTTCTTCCTTCGTGTACTATTCTCCTTTGTGATGATCTCTCTCCTTTGAGAGACACTAGATGAGGGAATGAAAGTTCTACACACTAAAAGCCAAATAAATTTCCCCCTCTAATTTTGACTGTTGAGTATTTTGTCTCAGCAACAAGAGAATAGTAACTAAGACAGTCACCCAACTCTATAATAGCTTTCGTAGATCTTTGAAAATATGTATTTCAAATAATCACCTTGACAAAAGCCCAGCATAATTCAGCACTACTTTTTCCTTCTGTGTTTTTAATTGAATAAAATAGATTCTTGTGCTTGCTTTGGTAGGAGAATAAAACACATTCTTTCTGTTTTACCAAACATATTTTAAGGACACAAATTTTATTAAGGAGAATAGAGTGAAAGTGAGTGTAGCTCAGAAATGAACTGCATGCTTAGCAAATAGGAGACTAGTTCAATCTCCAGTGGGAAGGAAAGAAGGAAGAAAGGGAAGGGGGAAGGAAAGAGAGAAGGAGGGAGGGGGAGGAGAGAGAAAAAAATATTAAAAAGGTAACAGTAAATAGCCTAATCTGGACTTACGACACAGATCAGTTTATCTGTACTTAAGTCCTAGCTCCAAAATTATCACTGAATCTGAAACAAATGGTCTAGTGTTTGGACTTCAGGGTCCCTACTGATAAAAGGATTGCAGGATGAGCATTCTTCGCCTGAAATCCGAAATCCCAAAGTTTTTTAGTGTTGACACGACATTCCAAGTAGTCCATACACAACTTCATTTGACAGGTCATCGTCAAAACGCAGGCACACTAAAAATATTGCATAGAATTAACTCCAGGTTATGTATAGAAGATGTACATGAAATAGAAATCCGGTTGTAGGGCCAAATGCCTCTAACTCCAGCACATCAGGAGGATCAACAGGAGTTCAAAGCCAACCTGAGCTACATAGCAATCCTATCTCAACAAATAAAGAAATGAATTTTGTGTTTAGATTTGAATCCCTCCTCTATATTATTTTACTGCATAAATGAAATATTCTAAGACACAAAAATTTAAAACACGTTTGGTCCCAAGCATTTTGGCTAAGAGATACTCAACCTATATTTAAATTTGTATCCAAGGCCTCTTCTAATTCTAAGGCACAGTGATTCCTCATACTTCTAAACCAGCTTCCCAGATAATCACTAAGGAGCCATCATGCACTTTGGTGGTAAAATTACATTAGCACAATCACCAATATATACACTGTACAGACAGACAGGCATAAGTCTACCAGTAAATGACTGGGACAAATAAAATCGCAACTTTATTCTTAATTTGGGATTTCACACTTACCAAGAATTTCATTTACATTATCTAGCTCCTGACATGTTACTCACTACTATTGACTATTTTTATATACACAAGAAATGCTACGGGTGTAAAATAACTTTTTTAATTATTTAGCTGCAAAACATCAAAAAGACAAAGCAGAAAACTACAAGCAAATTTTCAAAGTAAGGGTTTTTTTAGTTGAGGTTGGAAGGGAAGACTGAGGCCAGAGGAGAAAAGGACAGGGAGAGGAACTGAGCGGCGGACTTCCGGCGGCAGCATGCTCCTTCACTTCCTCATTATTTCAATTTCAACATGGTGCTTGCAGGATTTAAGTCTCCAAATCACTCAGCTGAGAATTATAAAGTGCTTTGGGCCAGAAAAGATTAAAAGCTAAATCAAAGGCTATAAAAATAATATTTCACAAGTCGTGCGTCAGTAACACTTAATTCTCACACTGGCTCTCGACGCTCCGGTTTAATCCATCTGCTCCCACCTCCTAGCAGGAGCCAGGCCCGTGGAAATGCAGCGGTGCTCACACCAATGCAAACGCCAACAGAACCTCAAAGCCAACACTACCAAAGACAACAGACAGGTATTGTGAACTAAACTGTGTCCCCCCAACGGTGCAGATGGTCCCAGCCTCCAGAGCCTCTGATGTGTCTGTATTTTGAGACAGGGAGTTTAAGGGATAATTTAATTGAAATTAGTCTTCAGGGTAAGCCTTAATCCAGTACAATTGGGACTGCTGTGCTCATAGGAAGAGGAGACACAGGAGAAAGCCACAGGAAGACAGAGATTGTGGCCATCTGTGAGCCAGGAGGGAGGAGTCAGGGGAGAGCAACGGTTCCCACTTCTTGATGGCAGACACCTAATCTCCAAAACTGTAAGGAAATTCATTTCCGCTGCTTCAGTCTCTCGGTCTGCTTTATAACGACCCAGCAAACTAATAAATGAGGGAAGTCTAAAATAACCAAAGACAAAATGGAAGTTGCTGGGATGATGGGTAATTTAAATCCTGCCGTTTCCTTTTCCAGAAGAGGGATATGAGTGGGATAGTGTGTCTTGGAATCAGCCACACAGAGGGAATGTGTGTTTGAAAGGTGTGAAACTGAAAAGGGTGGGGCAGGGTCATTCAGTTTTAGTCAAGCAGAAAAGATGCTTATTTCCCTAGCCACCTACTATTTTTTCAACCACAACTGCCCATTTCTGTTTTATATGTTCAGGTTTTATATAAGGTTTACTGGGGGAGGGAGGCTCCAATGGGGACATTTTTTTGTTTGACAAACCACTTGTTTATTTCTAAGTAAGATGCAAGTTGAATAGACACATTTATACTTGCTCTCCTCGAAAATCCCTAAAGGCAGAGTGAAGAAATTCCCTTATAAATGCACAAAGCCACAAGAGAAGAAAAAAAATTTTTTGGTAAATGGCCTAATGATAACCCAAAGAAAGCAACTGATGAATTTGGTCTACCTCATGGAATATTCAAAGGCCAAGGAAATGGGCTCACCTGGTAAACTCATGAAATAAGGGAAAAGGGAGTAGCCTGATATTCTAGCTACTTAAAAGGAGCCAGACTGCTTCAAAACAGAGGTTGCTGGATGGCCAACCACACTGCGTGAAAGGCCAGGGTGACAGATGTAAAAGAACTTACTAGGAATGGAGGGATACAGAAAAGCGGCGAGCACTGGGTGAGTTCCAGGAGAGGAAAGAGCTGCCACAGAGGAAGGAGGGACCTTTGTACCTGATGTTAAGATGAGCAGAGGGTCAGGAAGGCTTTCATCAGGTCACGGTGGTTCCCCTGTCCGTCCACTTCAGTTCTATCTGTCGCTGTCTGAACACTGTCTGACAGAGTCCAGTACCCTTGGTGTGACTACAAAGTCTTTCCATGTAAAACTAGTTTAAAAATATGTAAAGGTTAAGTTTAGTGGTCAAGGAGATCAGGCCTTCATAGTGAGCTACATTCTCAGCCCTTTTTAATTTTTTTTTTTTTTTTTTTTGAGACAGGATCTCACTAAGTCTCTGAGTTGCCTGGAGATGGGATTCTCCTGCCTCAGCCTCCTGCAGTGTTGAGATGACAAGTTTCGATCACTGGAGAGACTGTTCCGAGAGCATGGTGGAAGAAGGACTGTGGGGCACAGAACACCAACACAGCTGAGGGGAAGTTCTATAAAGGTTTGTGAGATTTGTACACAGACATTAAAATGCTTAGATTCACACCAGCAACCCTGCCCCAGTTGAGGGAATGTAGCTCGATGTCTACACCCTGCACACAGCAGATCAGAAGAGTTATCACTGAGTAATGTAGCAATTACGGCAGACTAAAGAGTCTTGAATCGACCAAAAAATGGCCTAAGCAGGTCTTCTGGCAGTGAAGCATAAAAACTTCCAACTGGCTACTTCAAGTCCACTACTCCATTATATCAGATCTTTTCACTGTCTCAACTATGATGTGTTTTGAAAATTATATACCAGATATTTTGTAGAATGTTCTTCAATTTGGGCTTGTCCATATGTGTCTTCAGGCCTTAATTCAGGTCATACATCTTGAAAGGAATGTCAGCCACACAGGCCATGCTGTTCTTCTCTTTGCATTCTATCAAGCTGTACGTGATCTGAATCTGATCGTATTTGCTTTGCTCGGCCTGTCTTCTCCACTGTCAACTCTCTTTGTAATTAATCAGGATGCAGTGGAAACATTCAGCAACTATGTAAATATCCTGTCCATCATCAAGCTTTCAACTTGTGAACTATTTCTGTCAGGAAGGGCTAGCTGAATGTGAAACTCTATTCGTATCACATTCATTAATGTGTCTGAACACTGTCTGTCAGTGTTCACTCAGATATTTCATTAATATCTCAGTGCTCTCATTGTCTAGTTTTGGCCACAGGAATCATCCTTAAACTGGCTGCTATGCCTTTCTGACAGGTTCCCATTATTCTCTGAGCATTTCTTTATTTTCTGGTACATAACCTATTACAAACTCTGACACAGGAGACTAGGGTGTGACAAGGCTGGCTGGACAAGCACACATGACCTGTTAATTACAAGATCCAGGGCACATGCGCAGAACAGGTCTCAAAGCCCTGCACCTGACCTCTCAACAGAACTCCAGGAGGTTCGGAATGGGACAATCCGGACCTGACCCGTGCCTGAGGCTGGGACCCCAGCTCCACCTCTCAGGACCTGGATGTAGAACTTCTGGTTTCCTTGAGATTTGGACAGTACAAAAGGATGCAGGTTCCAAGATCTTGCTGCTGTGGCTTTCCTCACGATAACCTCTGCTCCCTCCAGGGTATTCTTTTTATCTTGCTTTTTCCTGTTTTCCTCGGCCCAAGCGCACTCTGCCCGGCGTTTCATTCTCACTCTTCATTTTTGCCTTTTCAAATAAACCTTGTCACTGCTTTGTTCAAGACAAGAACCTGGAATCCAACTCCAGAAGGGGAGGGGAGCAGCAAGAAGCCAGAAATGTTTATTTGTCGAGCCACTTTTAGAAGGAGCTACCCCATACTGTCTTGGTATAGGCAGCAGAAGAATCAAAAGCTGAATTCTGGTAACACTCCTTCTCTTGTAATTTTTATGAGTCCTAGAATGAGTCTTTTTTTAAAAAAAACAAAAACTGCTTCATGCTGGTGAACAATATCATGTAGGTGTACTTACTGCCACTGGAGTGTAGCTGTCCTATAGGCACACACAGGATATGGCTATGGAGTTTTAAAGTCTCTGTCCCCAGCCATGGTGGAAGGCCTCCCAGACCCTGTACTGGTGAATATCATTTTACGTAGCACAGACTCTAAAGGTTTGAGTCAGTTAAATTTCTTGGTACAGAAAAGACTAAATCTCCTGGATTATCTGAGTGGACTCAAGATACAATTAATTACATGTTTCCCAAGGAAGCAAAGAGAGATTAGAGACAAAAGAAGCTCATGTGACAGACACTAGAAAGGCTGACTCAAAAAAAAGATGTTCCACCCTTGGCTTTGAACAAGGAGCATGAGCCTGAAGAAGGAGCGTGAGCCACGGACGCAGCTGGAAAGCACCACTATCCTGCCGGCACCCCGACTTCAAACCCTTAGGCTTGTAGACTTCCGGCCTCAAGAACTACAGCGAGTAACTTCCTGTTGTTTTAGGTACTATCATTGTGACATTTGGACGTCGAAGCCACAGACTAACAGAACTAACACAGACACCCAGAAATGTGCACAAAAGGGCAAGCTTCTGTAACAACACGTGACAGTTAGCTGTGGGGTCAGCCAATGAGAAAGCTTAGTGGATTGGCTCAGCACAGCTTCGCCTGCATCTGGGGAGTGAAGATCTATCCTGGACACAAGAGGCACCATCCACTAAAGAATAAGGACCCAGAAGAAAGTTGTGCCTCTGCTCTGCTTTGTGAGGGGAGCGCTAGTCTTTCCACTGCCTTTGGACGCCTCTGACCCGGCCTCGGAGCAGACCAAGGGCTTCCTGAAACCAGCCTGCCGGCGACTCTGGAGCAATCTCCAGGCTTCCTTTCGGCTCAGTCAGAGCCCAACTGGCCCTCTGCCCTCTCCTACTGGGCTCTGAAGGCGGTGGTAAGCCTAGCTCCTCAATCCTTTATGTGTATCATATAGAAACACTTCTGTCTGCATCTTTGCGTAAATATACTTTGCTCTCACATGGTAATGAGTCACTAATGAAATAATCACAAGACTAACATGTAACTATTCCGCCTGTACTGTTCCTATGAGTGTGCTCATCTGCATAGACTGTCTTCCACTGTAATCCTAATATCCCATTACAATTAAGAAATGTCTATTGCCCAAAAGCAAAATTATCTATTCTTTCAGTTTTCCTGGCAATAAAGAACTGTTTCTTTACAAGCTTTGTATTTTTTCTTCTAAAACAATTTTCGACATATGCTTGTATATAAGTAAGTAAACTTGGGCAGCACGGTGTAAACCCTGCAGTCACTCCTTCTCCCTCCGCAGGCTCCCTGGATGGACGATCCATACGCCACTAGTAACAATAAGTAAAATCAGGACAGACAGACTCTTCTGAGTAAACAGTCAAAAATGGGCAGGATATAGAGGAGGTTTCTGAACAGTCAAATCTTTCATTTTAAGGGTTAGAAACAGCACCCAAGCCAGAGGGGAAACCAGGAAATGGACTAGACAGCTGAGGAGGTGCCAGTGGAGAAAAGCAAGACGCAGCCCTCATCCAGGCACCACCCAGCCTCTGCCAGCCTGAGCGCAGCAGATACAGCCGAACTCATGGCTGTGTTAAAAGCCCCTGGAGGTTCACTCTCATCCTCCCACCAGCTGCTGATCTGTTCACTCTGCCCAGGCTGCTCCCCCGGGGAAGAGTAAAGGGGCATCCTGCCGCTCCTCCAGCCCCAAGTCTGGGCAGCAGCCCAAAGGAGGTGGCAGAGGCTCCAGAGCAGAGCCACACTGTCACCAGGCTGGCGTCCACCAGCACAGCGGGAAAGTCCACAGCAAAAGTGTGAATGGAAGTCTTAACAGACACGAAGAAAATCGTCCGTCCATCATCTCACCTCGGACCCATTTCAGTTGTCCCCTGAAGAAGATTACATAGTACCCACCCCAGGATCAGTACCAACTCTGGGGAAGCCATGAATTCACAAGACAGGGGCTGTGGGCCTGTATGCTTCCAGTAATGTCTAAAATCCATAAATACAGTAGGCGGCATAAAGATACGCATTTTAAAAATACAAGCAAATACATTAAAGCCTTTGGACACGTTTGCTTGTCTGCAGCAGACTCCTAAGTTGCTGAGCAGGAGGCCTGAACCACGTGAGGTCCTGTGAGAACCACAGAGCTCTACTAGCCAGCCCAGCAAAGCAAGATGCCCGCCAGGAAATCAACCAGCGGTGAATAAATGACATTCAGAAACGCTCCTCTCTGTAGTCTGTAGAAAAATATGGAGGGCCAGGACCAAGAAAATCCCAAGTAGGAAGCAAGCAGGACCACAGACTCAGAATCATTTGGCTACCATATGGTGGCGCCCGTGTACCTCTATCTCCAGCAATGCCGAGGCCCTGGCTGTCAAAGCCAGCGTGGGCACAGTGAGGTTTCTACTTATAAGTAAACAGAGGAGTACTCAAAGGTTTTCCCTAAACCTATGTAGATTTAATGCTGTGGCAAAAACTCCACAAAGAAATCACATAAATAAAAACTAACCATGGACATCGTTCACCTGAACTGCTTTGCAAAAAGATTATAATACCCTAAGTAACTTCAAAACTTACACCAATAACTGAAACAAAATCAAAACTACTCTAGGATTTTATAAAACAGGGTACTTGATACTTTTGACGAAGAGAAAAACAAGAGCTACATGTGAATTTAAGGTGGGAATAAGGAGATTTACTTTGTTCCATCTATATTTCTTTTAATTTAAAAGCCACCCCTGGGAAGTGGGTTTGTATTTAAGCAAAGGACTAGACCTTACCAAAATAAGACATGCTAAAAACTGTTGCCACTTAACATAGGAACATAGTGACAATTTTTTCCTCCAAAGAGTTATGCAAGTAATTAAATTAAGACAGTATTATTTTTTCCTTACAGCTATTAGTCATTTACCCAATCTGCATGGGTGGAAAAAAACAGTATCTTTCAAGCAAATATAAACATTCTGGAACTCTTGAAATCCATGTTGCAAACTAAACTAAAATGAAGGGCCCGGATCAATATTACCATATATTTCTATAAGGAAATAATATGAACCGTCGAAATTTCACTGAAGCAAAACACTTCAGAACATATCCCTTTCTTAAAAAACACAAAGTAATCATGAATTTGTAGCACAAAAAAAATCACAAGGATCAGGTTGCCCTTGGGATGCATTTAGTTCTTTCTACAGGACATAAATCTCAATCAGATGATATGAAGTATTTCTTCCCTGGCTGTTAACAGATGCCCATTATGAGGAAATGTGCAGGAGCTGAGACATGAGGACCCAGAATGCACTGCTCTGTGAAGTCTGCCTGACTGCGCTGGGTGAAGAGCAAGTGTCTTGGGCAACACATAAAATACATAATATAGTTAATATACACAAGTAACAAACCTTCACTTTTATATTTGTTCAAGAGAAAGAGGGGGTGGGAGGGAGGTACATGTCTATAATCCCACAACTGCGAATGCTGAGGTTGAGGTATCCCAAGTTCAAGGCCATCTTGGGTTACATAATGAGACACAGTCTCAAAAAAAAAAAACCAAAAACAAGTCAGTTCTCAGACAAATAAGGCTAATGACCCATGTTTTTGATTAATTTTTTCATCAAACTGTAATTAAATGATAAAACGATATAAACTATGAAGTACATGATACTATGCAGCACTCCTATTACACCCTTGTGAGTGGTTTATCAGGAGTCCTTACTTCAAAATGTCTTAATTTCTACTGGTAAATTCTCAGCATCCTGGCAAAGATCTCCATTATATAGAAAATTGTCTGAGTACAGCAACTTACATTACCTACAATATGAATAAATTACTTCCTATTGGACATTTTTAGCTTTTATAAAGAACAAACTATGCACTTGTAATGAAGAGTCCAAGATAAATTTTTCATTGTAAAACACAATGAATAAACCAGAGGTGACCTCAGCCAGGTATGGTGCTGCACATCCGTAAGACAGCACTTGGGCAGCTGAGGCAGAAGGGAATTTGCTATAAGCTCAAAGCCACGCTGAATTATGTCAGAGACATGTCTCAAAAAAACAAAACAAAACAAAACAAGCAAACAAAATATATATGATATATTAATAAAATATAATAATGATATAATAATAATATAATAATATATTATATACAATGATATATAGTATAATGTAATATATAATAATATAATAATGATAAAATATAATAATATAATAAAATGATAATTATATATATATGACAACAATAAGCAACAATAATAAGTTTTTTAAAGACAAAGAATAATTCTTTCAGAACATTTAGGTAACTTGGCCAATTACCTCCTTGTACCTAGAGAGGGCACATCAGCCTCACTCAGAAAAGCCAGTGACCCCAGGACTGTCATAGTGACCCACACTTGAGAGACACTACCCAAGTGTGTAGCATCCTTCAGCTGTGCAACAGCTGGACTATGGATGGCCTACAACAGGTTAGCTGCATGCTTACTGCAGGTTTTTACCAACCAATGTGAGGAGTTTTACTTGCTTCATAAATGACTTTCACTTTGCACAATTAGTGGGAACAATGTTATTAGCCTCCACATTACTTTTAGACCACACAAAGCAAGGAGAAGAGCCGTTCTGGGGAAATGTCCCTCTCTACTGAAGAAAAGTCCTACTCCCAACAATGAAATTTCAACAGGCAAAGCCTGAGCTAAAGAAGAACAAGCAGGTTACTTTTGTTCTTAAATACAGATACTGGGGGAAAATATTCCACCTCTTTCATAGTTTTAAAGAAGTTTATAACACCACTCATAGTCTCTGGTCTTCAGAGTTGCTGATAATTAGAGACCTGTTCTTTATACCTTCACATCTATAACTGGAACACAAAAACTACATGATGAATTATATTCTCTAGTTTCGGATCAAAGAATACGCAGTGTTTTACCAAGTGCTATGAGGAGGTATTAAGAGCACTACTGTGCTTTAAGAATGCTGGCTGAGGCTTGCTGGAAACCTAGAACCCAATTAGCTTCTGTGGAAAAATAAAAGCAGAATTCTGAATAATTAAATTATATGTAAACTTTTAGAATTCACATATAAAACATGAAGACTGTCTCTACATTTTACTGATAACCCTGGTGATATAATCTGGTTCAATGAGCTGGTAGCTATGTCAACTGAACAAAGACCACTGCTGTGATGCTGATTAAAGAGCTATAATTTTGCTTTTGGGAGCTAAAAACAAATCGCCATCTGATGACAGTAAATTAATTAAAACCTAAGGAAGTGTGTTATTAGCAATGTCATAGCTCCATTATTTACAGCATAGTAACTCTGCCAGCACATATTCAGAACACAGAAACCACATGTTTCAGAGTGCCCCAAAGAGTGTTTAAAATTCGATGCAATTAAATGTATTACACTTCATTAAAAAGAGATATGCAGGGCCCTTACATATGGACACTTTCAGTGATTTGGTTACTTCCTAACTAAATAAATAAACAAGTATCAAGAAGAAAGTCTGATGGCAAGCAGACACTAAAGACTGCCAGTGACAATCACAAGTCTCACAGTAAAGGCCAATGATAAATGACAATATAAGCAAAGGTAACAGAAATTCAGCTTCTGCATAATTCTTTGCAACATATTTAAATACTGAGATGTAAAAATTACAATAGATCAATAAGAAAAGAACAAGCCCAGCAAAAAAACAGGCAAAAGACCAAAACAGATGATTTATGAGCCAGAAATACAAATGGCTAACACATAAATGATGTTCAGGCTTGTTTCTAATTAGTGAAACATGTTAAAATAAAAGTTGTCACTTTTACCCACTGGCAAACCTCAGAAAGTATTACAACAAAAAATCTGGAAAAGCCATGAGGGAACCATCGGAGCATTAGCAGTCTCTTTGGTGATGAATTTGGTAGTGTCTAAAAGTTAAAATCAAGCTAGGGAGTTAGCTCAGTGGGTCCAGTGCCTGCCTCACAAGCACAAGGTCCCAAGTTCGATCCACTGTACCAAAAACTGCTGCCAGGCATGATGGTGCAGCATGCCTGTAATCCCAACATCGGAGAGGCAGAGGCAGGAGGATCGCCTTGAGTTTGATGTCAGCCTGGGCTACGCAGTGAGTTCAGGGCCAGTTGGAACTACAAAGCAGGTCCCTGGTTTAAAAAACAAACCAACAATAAAAATCAAAACCTATGACTCATTTTCATTCTCTCTCTATTTCCTTCCTCTGTTCTCTTTAAACTCAGATTGATTGATAGATAGATAAACAGATTTTTCGTGTGTGTGAGATAGGGTCTCGCTTTGTAGTTCAGGCTGTCCCTAAGCTCACTATGGTGCCCAGGTGAGTCTGGAACTCACAGCAATCCTCTTGCCTCTGTCTCCCAAGTACTGGGAATACAGGCATGAGTCACCATGCTCACCACTGTGATA
Source organism: Petromus typicus (assembly GCA_004026965.1). Taxonomy (NCBI): domain Eukaryota; kingdom Metazoa; phylum Chordata; class Mammalia; order Rodentia; family Petromuridae; genus Petromus; species Petromus typicus. The sequence goes on along the minus strand of PVIR01002931.1, from coordinate 53,494 downwards.
TGTGGTTACCAGGGATCAAACCTGGGCTCCTGTGTTTGCATGGCCCACGCTGGAACCCATGTGCTAAATCCATACCCCCTAGATATTTTTAATTACAATTTAATTCAGACATGGTAGAGCATGCCTAGAATCTCAGCACTTGAGAAACTGAGCAGGATCACAAGTTTAGTACCAGTTTTGGCTACATAATGAGATACTGCCACAATCAATCAACATAAATAAATAAATAACAGATACTCAAGGCAGGACATACACATATATCTATAGCAACACTGGTCATAGCAACAAAAACAAACAAACTAAATATTCACTAGCACAGAGATGGTTTTAAAAAGCTACAGGAGGGAGTACCATGAAGCAAACTTTTAAACAGATTTTTACATACTGACAATATATGACAAGATTGATGAGACAGAAACACTGAAAAAAGTATGTACAGTACAGCACTTGAAACATGCACACATGAATATTAAGTAAAGCTATAAGCCATAAGGCTGACACCAAAATGTTACCAGTGATATAGTGCTCTGGACAATTTTAAGTGGATGCTAGCCCATTTGGAATAGACACCAGCTGTATCAGTGTATAACTAATGAACATTAGCCACAAATATTAGTGATTCTCATACACACTAAAATACAGAAGTTAATAGGAAGGGAACATCATCTTGAGTGAAGAATCAAAACAGAATTTGATTTTATCAGTTATATTTTAGATTTTATGAAAATCTATTCATAAGCTGATTATATAATTAAAATTTAACTTTTTCCCGAAAAAAAAAAAAACTTTAAAGAAGAGCATATGGAGAAAATACATCAACTGAGGCACTAATTCTTTTAATTTGCAACTTTATTCTTATGAATGAATGTTGTCAAGGCAAATTTTCTCACAACTAAATGACCAATCTTCCACCCCCAACTCACAACTAACCAGGGTGGGACATCTGTCCACCTGTCCATCCCCCCACTCATCCATCCATCCATCCATCTGGGCACCCTATCATATCACAGGAGTGAACACTGGTCTGGGAAGAACTACAAGGAAAGTGTCTGGCTTCCAGTTGGGAGGGGAAACACAGTATTGTGACAAAAAACGTGTGGAATGTGCAGCTGATTTTACACCCAGAGGTTCCCAAATTGAAGGGCACTAAGGACACTTGGACTTTCAGCCCAATTGCTGTGTGTAAGCAAGTCTGCCACGGGTTCAACCCTCTATATGTCTGGCAAGGCCCATAATTATTCCGGTTCAAGGATCTCACACTAAGAAAATGCTGCTCTAATACAAAGGAATTAATCTTTCCACACTTCTGCCAAATTCAATGAATTGTGTCAACTCTGTAAATGACATCAGGCGAGGTCAGTGTGACCATTAATCATGATATGTTGACATGACTGGCTTAATAAATGGCTCATGGGTTAGGAAAGCATGCTTCTGGGGTGTTTCCAGAAATGATGGGCCCACAGAGCAGCAAACTGAGAGGGGGAAGGTGCAACCTGATTGTGGATCTCTGATCCCTCTTCTGCAGCTGTTAGCTTTTAAGACCTAGCCGCTGCTGAATCTCCAGCTCCCCAGCACACAGATGGCCCTGGTGTACCTTCCACTGCTAATACAGTGAGCCCTCTGAATAAATAACTTCATACAATTTTCATATGTATTTCCCTATGGATTCTGTCTCTCTGCACCAGTACAGTTGGCCAGACAACACAAAGACAAGTAGCACAGGTCCTGAGAACACTCTGATGAGAGAACTGACTGTATCAATCTGCTTTCCCTTGATTTAACCACAGCAGTGACCCAATAACCTTCAAATTCTGGTGACTTGCAGTACAGTTTTATTGCTCACCCTGACACTGTGGCTGCTGTGGGACAACTGTGGCCCTGCTCCTGGTGCAAAAAGGCTAAATGTGGGCTCAGTATTTATTCTGTAATCTAGGCCTCTCTGGACGTATGATTTCTTAGTAAAAGTATAAGCAAGAGCCAAACTACACAGTACGATGTACCGTAATTTCCACCGATACTCCAGGGGGGCACGGGTGAACTGCTGATTAAACCAGTGGTGAAGCCCATGCCACTGGACATCTTTGTTGGGGAACCACTGAATATCCAACCACAGAAGCCGTCTTAGCAATCTAAATTCTCATCCTAAGCAGCATGGGTTGGAATGGCACAAGATTTACACACGTTACTTAGAACAACGTACACTTTAAAATGTACGGTGTTATTGGAATTTCCACTTTCAGTATTGTCAGGCTGTGGATGATCATGGCTAACTGAAAGTGTAGAAATACAAGCTTTGAAGGAGCAAAGATTAGCCTACAGGAATGATCAAAAGATGCAGTGAATGCTTAAATTTCTAAAAATTCATTAAATAAAAGACAAATTGCTAAGAGCAATGGAATGCGTGTGCTCAAAGAGAACTATTCTGAGTATTTTGAGGTTAATGGTGACATGTTTTCATAGCAATGTTTTTTAATTTAAAAATTCATCAGTGTTTGATCATCCTTCACCACTAAAGTACTTATGCCTTTTTCTGCCAAATAAAAACATTGTGATGTGTCCTCTTCCACGTTATTCACCAGATTTGGCACTGTGTGACATATGATTTTTCTCCACAGACAACATGACTACGAGTAGCAGATATTTAGAAACAATTCAGGATATACGGCTGCCATGATAGCACCCTAAAGCACTTCTGGAACTACTTCAGAAAGTGACCAAAAAGATAGGATAAGTATGCTCAAAGTGAGTTGGGGACAGTGTGAGGGAAATTAAAGACATCCTGTCTTTTAGTGTGATGATTTTTAATTTAAACATTCACAGTATTTTTACCCCACTTTCTGTATCTGTTATCCCACTAAGTGACACTAACACTCAGGGTGATGTAAGCCACAGGCTGGAAAGTCATCCTTGACATCTAAGACATATCAAGTCCACTGCAGTCCTGTCTCTCCCACGGAGTCGCTTGTGTTACTGTCACACTGCATGGTGCACAAGCACAACTTGGGACTTGGTAAGTCATCGTGGTGATTCTTCCACACATTCCCATCCAACCTCAATGCTTTTGCCATAGCTCACGACCCTGTCACTTCCCACCTAACTACTGAGAAAACTTTCCGGTCAATACCTTTTCCTCCAGGATTGTCTCATGCCAGAGCAGCTCTACAACAGCTCATTTCCACCACAATAGTCTCCAGTTGCTCCCCCAGATCAGCAGCATAGCGTCCAATCATTTATGAACCCTGCTCATCTCTGAATCCTTACACCACACCTCTACTCGCCTTTTTCATATCCTTAAGTTCTCTGTGGCATCCCTTTACCTCCGGTGCCATTACATGCTTCCTCCTTGGTCTGGAACACCCCTTCTCAGTCATATCCACATGAGAACTACTGATTTAGCAAGAGCACTTCCTGCGAAGTCCGCACTGACTAGAACCACCGACCCCAGGCTGTGACCCACTCTCCCTCGAATGGACTTTGCCACTCCCTGTTACTCTCCCACTCGTTAGCACAAACGACTCACTTTTCTGGGCTTCAGTTTCCTCATCTAGAGGCAACAGTAGCCTGACTTCATGGGGTTTTGTAAGGATGCGGGAAGCAAACATGCTTATGGAATGCTCTGTAGCCTAGGAGTGGTGAGTGTCCAACACACATTAGGTACTGCTGTCGTCATCATCATTACATTTGCTCTTCTGTACTCTTTGTTTTACACATCTTGCTTATTCAGCCTTAAGCCCTTAGAATATAAGAACCGTGCATATTTTGGTAATGTCATTTTTGTTGCTACATATTGTATAGAACTTTTCTGCTTACATCACAGTACCATGACTGTAACGTAATTTATTAACTCTTTACTAAAGTAAATAGTAAATGTCTCAGTGTCCAATTTCTTGCACATTTTTACACTGTGTTCTCTCAGCAGGAAATGCTGGGATAAAGGAAATGCAAACTTGAGACTCTTGTTCACTCTGCCAAATTACCCTCCAGAAAGCCAGTCTCAGCCAGTGGGTGGCAACTATGTCCTTCATCACGCTTGAATCTCTAGCTATATCTCAGTTCTTAGCACATTTTAGCCGCCTAATAAACTGAATTCACGGAATGACATAAGGAAGAGCTGACAAAGAAGGACATTTCTGAGGGAATAAAATCATTCGAGGAAAGGAAGGCTGCTGGGAAAGTTCGAGAACTTGTACAGAACTTGTACAGAACAGGGTCAGAAAGGGAGAGCCTCACCAGTGCAGGTGACTTGGGCGTGGAGAGAGAGGCTGGAAAAGATGCAAGGCAGTGCCTCTCAGCCTGTGGCAAGCACGGGAAAGAAACACTCGTGAATCTTGCTGCCACTCCAGGGCTGACTGAGCAAGTCTAGAGCACAGCCTGGGACCCTGCACTTGCACAAGCTACCATCGAAGCTGATGCTATTAGTCTGTGGATCATACTGCAAACACTGGAAGGAGAAGATCACACAAGATAAGTGGACATCTTTAAAGAGTTTCAAGTGCTGAGCTAAAGAATTAGGTAGTTATTGGAAGGAAAAGGGTATACTGGAGGTTTTTCAGGAAGGGAAAACTTGCCACTTTTGCCAATTTATAAACCAAGTCTTTCCGAGAGGATCATTTATTTTCTTTTGTTTGTCACATTAATATTCTCTCCTTCAAGGTAGGTCAGCCAAACTCTTGATTAACTTGTATGAATACTGTATATAAGTTGAGGCTATTGTGGCAAATTTTCAGAATTTTACTTTATGCTCCTCTCTAAGCATGGCTAATAAGGAAAAAGTCAACTAATTAATTAGAAACAAGAAGATTAATAATTTTGCTTTTCGCTGTCCCCCGACACAGGCTTCTCTGATCCAAGCAGCTGAAGCCGCAGCCAAAGCTGCTGAGTGCTACTGTATCTCTATTTGATAAAAATGTGGGTTCCAGTTGAGGAGATCTTCAGTAAAATGACCTGGAGAGTAACCAAAGATTACATTCCTCTCCTACCCTCTTTCCTCCCAAATTAAAAACTAACTACTTCAAATTCAGTAAGCAGCGACTACAATTTTATAGCACATACCTCCTCAGCGTACCTAGGCATTTCATGAACAATCAGTCCCACAGGAAAGAAGTGTCATCATGCAAAGTGTGAAAAACAACCCTTCTCAGGCTAATGCCATGGATGCTAAAACAGCCTAGGCAAATGGCCAAGTGTTAATATAGTAGCTATCAGTCCATCGATCTTGGTCTCCTGCAATCATCCTTAGGGCCAGAATGCTGGCAGGAAGAAGCCAGCGTTTGCTGGAACCCTTTCAGCTGTTCCATTACAGCCTAGAAAGGGTGGGTCATTGATTTAAAAAAATAAAAGACAGGAGCAAGTAGGCCAGTCAAACTCTTGATAGCTGGCATTTTGCCACCATCTTCTCTCCCTACTCAACCAGGACACTGCAATTCCAAAGACTTTGTGCATCTCTGTTGCAGGAGATCACTGCTTGCCAAATTTTCAAGGTCACCACGTTAAGTGGCTTTGTATGCAGGGTGAAGTGTGGCACAGGCAGCGTGACCAACCATCTGAGGACCCTGGGCCACACTAAGCACTGACCTGGACACTGTGATGCCCACCATGGTCCAGCCACACACTCCTGGGACACAAAGAGGTGCAACTCATTTGGAAAGAGATTTAGCTGTTTCCATCAAAATTTAAAATCTATCCACCATTGTATCCGGCAGTTTAATGTGCAGGAGTTTATTTCATAAATGGGCCCAAAGCACAAAGACACAATGATGTGCATTTCAGGACAACATCAGGGACAAGTTTACTATCTATCAATAAGGGTTTGCAAACATAGTGTGGAAAATGAGACACAAGACAGATACTGAGAAAAGAATAAAGAAGCAATGTACTAAATTGGAATTACTGTTATATATCATAACGTGTAAGTAATTTATTCTATATGTGTAACTGTAATTCTATCTGTGGCAACAGAGGTTGCCTGCAGCAAACTGATCTCTGAAGGTTAAAAAAGATTTTCATTTTATAGCTCTTACCTTTTGTTTTATTCTATTTAATTTTACACAAGTAATACTATTTCTTACCTTTTATAAAAGTTGTTTTTTTGTTTCTAGTGCATAGCTTCTTACAGAAAATATTATGTATTTTCCCATACAGGAAAACTGCAAGCCAAACCTCACAGCAGCAAATACAAAACACTTACACCAGGTATTCTCAAAGTTAATTCCATAATATAAAATTATAATCCACTGTGATCAAGTTGACTATATCCCAAGAATGCCAAAATGTTGTCATTTTAAGACTCAATAATAAGATTTACCACACTGATGGAGAAAAATGGTGATTATCAGAATATATTTGGAAATCTTATCAATTCAACCTCAATTTGCTGTTTTATAAAGAAGCCTCAGCAAACTAGATAAAAAATGAACTTCTATACTTTGACGAGTAGAAGAGTCCATTACAAAACATTCAGAGTAAATACCAGAGGCAATAGGAGAATTTTCATCTTTTAGGTCCTACACAAAAGCAGAACTCAAAGGTGACTCCTAGTCCCTTTTTGAAAGACAACTCCTTTAAGATCTCTGGCATACGATTTCAATGTATTTTATATACATTTCCTATACTTCCAGATTTCTAAAACTAGTAACTATGAGAATTCCAACAGAAAAAAAGTCCTGAAGTAAAGCTTTTAGAAGGGCAGAAAAAGGTATAAAAATAGGAATCAGACTCATAGTGCTAAAAGAACCCTCCATTGTTTAAGTCTTGGGGGGTCTCTCAGCCTTCAGAACAAAGACCACACTCCAGCTCTACGTACTATGGTGCCGATCTTCTCTTACAACTTTTATCTCTTGTTTTTCTATTACACTAGAGGACAGTACTTATCTGCTCAGGATTTAATGTCTTATGTCTCCAGCAGCCTTGCATTTCCATCTTTTCCTCCAGTGTCACAAATAATACAACCTTTGTTACTGATAAAAACAGAGTAGGAAAAATGGTTGTAGATCCAGAACACAAAGCACCCAGACCTCAATGGCAGAGCAGGACAATCTGTTAATGCGAGGCAGAGAAAGCTGCTGCACAGATCAGAAAGGAATAGTGGACACCCAGCTAGGGATCTCAGCTCCTACTGCCAAGCTCACCATCTTGTACGCCACTCATTTCCCCACAACAGCCTCTCCATATCGAAAGGGAATGCCAGGAAAATGTAGTACATCTGCCTTTTCTTTTCAAGTGAACATTTCTTTTGAAGGCAGAGTACAAGCCCCACAGTCACCCCAAAATTATGCCACCCCTTACCACATGTATCACACTGTCCATTCCTAGGAGTTCCTATAGAAGGAAATGCCTGATTAGAGGCATGACTGGTAGTCATCCATAGAACTTTAGCAATGTAACCCCATCTTGTAGTGGCCCCCGTTTAGCTGTGGAATGGACCCCACCAGCTGCTGAGGCTGTGAGACAGACTGCCGCAAGGTAAGGTCACCCCCCAGACTGCACTTGCTGAGACCAGCAGAGTTTTCTGTTGAGGATGGGCTGGGAACAGAGTACACACACCTTTTCCCAAGGACCCTTCCTGCTTTTGATCCTGCTTTATTGTTTTAATTGGTGCTCTATAAAACCAGTAGCCTTGCACTTCAGTAGTGTTTCAGTCCACAGGTCATCCAGCACTCTGTAAATAAAACAAAATGCTACTCGCCAAGCTGGATTTGCCCAAGTTGTTCCTGGACTGTCAACTCCTTCTCAGTTCTGCGGAAGACGTTTCTTTTAGGGCTCTCTGGGAAAGCGGGCAATAGCACTTCTGTCAGTTTTCTGACTGCATACTTACAAGAAGAAGTTTTGCATGAATAAGCAGCCTCTCCCTAAGACAAAACACAATAAATCTCGAGGTCCCAGGACTCTTTCTTTAAATACTTATCTCTTAAAGGGAGGCTCTGAACAAAGCTGGTGTCCAATCCCCATTTCACTTTGAAAAACTATCAACCGTCAGAACGTAAAGTGGTCCTTAATAGGTAAGGAGAAATTCTAATTAAAAGAAAACATGATCAAAGACATGTTTTCTGAAGGTAAACAATCAACAGAATGCCTGATTAGAACACAAGAAATAAAGAAGCAGAAACAACATTAAAAAGAAGCACCAAGAGAGAAAACTATTTACATATGATTTGAAAGAGTTCTTTGAATGTCAGATTTAAATATGAAAGCAGAAATCATAATAGTAGAAAGCTGTCCAACAAAGAACAAATGAATAAAATCAAGTCATGAATATCATCAATAAGCTAGCAGGAAACATGGGTCAGTATCCAACCGAAAGCTTATGCTTAAAAAACTTTCAGGGGCACGTGCCTGGAATCCCTGCACTAGTGAGGTTAAGGCAAGAAGATCACGTGTCCAAGGGTGACCTGAGCTAAACACTGAGCTCAAAGCCAACCTGGACAACGCAGCTATAATACCTGGTCTCAAAGAAACAAGAAAACAGTAAAATATTTAAAAATTATCTTCTGCTTAGTTAGCACATAATAGAACTGTTAAAAATTGGAATTCACAGCTTGGGACATAGCTCAAAACATATGTCTCGCATTCAGTGCTAGTTCCACCCCAGCACTGAAAATTAAGGGTGCAGCTCATTTTCATTCTCTTTCCATAACCAAAAGATCCCAAGTAGATCCTTACCAGACATCTGAGCACAACTGAAAAGAACAATGAAGATGTTTGTGGAGCTGAAAATCACATTTCTAAGGGGAAGATAAACATCTTAGGGAAAGCATAAAATTTTAAATATAAAAACGTATTCTTAAAGACTAGAGCTAAAACAGAAGATTCCAGTCAGTCATTTTATAACTCAAGTAAAACGTAGATGAAAAATCAGCAAAAGAGAAATGTTTGCAAACTCTGAGGAAAAAATTTCCTAAAATAAGCACTACTAATGAACCAAAGGTAGAAACAGTACTATCTTTTCTCAGAATCTGTTACTTGGTACAACTGGTCAGCAGCACAGAAATGAGGTGAAAAATTAAAATTCTTTTGTCTATCTAAAGACAAAAGAAAACACAAACAAGACAGTAGCCTTCAAACTATTTAGAAAGTTATATATAGATATAAATACTCCCATAGGAGGCCTTTGGAACTGTCATGAAAGTATTTTATTTTTCCTTATACCAATAATGTGATAAATCAGATAAACTGTCTAAAACAAATATTCCCAAGGCCAGCCAATGGTGTATGTCCTCCTTCTACTCCAAAGCACTCCTTCCTGTCAGCCCATTGGGCACAACTGGAAGCCTGCTGTCCTAGAAACACTACATAAAATCTTTGGCACGAGCCCTGATTTCTCAAAAACTTTTTATTTAAAATGGAGATTGGTCACCTATGATTCTTCAAACCTGCCTAAAAGTATCAGACATTTTCTTTACGTTTTCACAGAATTAAAACTTGTAGACATCTTTGGTTTACTTTCAAGCTGGAAATATATGACAGTACAAACACATAGTGAAAGACACCAGGGTATCACCTTGAACCAGAAATGTAAACTGCATTGTTAACACATTCCTGGTGAAATGTCTTTCTTTACCAGGTAAAAAAGATCAGTTATTTCCCTTGACTGTCAACTCGATGCTTGAGTTCTCTGTGCAGTACATATCCACAAGGCCTGGAAATTCAAATACATCCAACTGCTGAAGCACTGGCTATTTAGACAGCTCATGTTGATTTAAAAGAATTTTTTACTTAAAAAAGGAGTCACGTATTATTATATGAGTCAGGCACTACACAGAGAACCTTACTTATCTTACTATGTTCATCTTTAAGATCACCTGAAAATCTAGTTCTGTTGACACTCCTATCTCACAGGTAAGGAGACAGAGAAGGTCTTGAGTCACATCAAATGTTGGGACCAGCATATCCCCAATGATGGGAAGAACTCTGATCACACACTACACAGAGAATTCACCCCTTAAATTCTCATGCACAGGGCCGGGGAGTTAGCTCAGTGGTTCCGGCGCCTGTCTCACAAGCGCAAGGACCCGGGTTCAGTTCCCCGGTAACCACATAACAATACTGGGTGTGGAGACCCACACTCAGCAGCAACCAGTACCACATACCACAGTGCCGGGCGTGGTGGCTCACGCCTGTAGTCCCAGCACTCGGGAGGCAGAGGCAGGAGGATTGTGATGTGAGTTTGAGGCTGAGCTCAGGGCCAGCCTGAACCACAAAGCGAGACCCTGTCTCCAAAAAAAACCAAAAAAAAAAAAAAAATTCTCATGCACCTATCATGGTCTCTCAGATTTCCCTGTGCCATGGATTCTAATTTATGAACCTTAGGGTTCTACTTTCCCTCTTTTTTCTTATTTATACATTCCTGAATAGCAACAACTAAAATATAAACCATCAGCACGACCAATCCAATATTTATTTCTGCAAAATTACTCAAGGAAGTAAACAGAAACCATGCAAACACTTAGCAAATTAGAGCCACTAATTTATTCCTCATATTTAGGTTGTGCAGCAATTTCTGCTATCTAGAATAAGAAGCAAAGGAATCAGGAAAATAGTCAATTATCAATGTTTTAGGTATAAATAATGTAGTACAGTATCCAAATTCAATGAAATAGCAGTATTTTAACGCAACTGCAATAGCTAATACAAGACTGCTATCTGAAGGAAAAGTCAGTGGGAGAGGGAGATGCATAAAACTGGTCCCATCAGATGGGTTGTTTGTTCTAAGTATTCTCTACCTGGACTGTCTACTTACTGCCTCACTGTGAACGATGCTCTCTGATTCGGGTAATTTATTCTCAAGAGGTAAGCAGTCTTGAGGCACAGGGGAAAGAAATAATACTTTAATAAGAAGGCAGCATCTATATGCGTGCTTTCACAGGCAACACAGCTAGATTTAAATAACAGTCAGTTGAAGAGTCAGTGCTTCACAAAAACGATGTTCTATTCCTGACAAGGCAGAGCGGACTCTGTGGGTATGCGCTTGCGTGTTACTGGGGATCAAGAGCCCTTATTTTTACTTCAAAGACTGGGTTGCCTCAGAACCAATTCATAGGACAGGCAAGGAAGGACTACTTCCCTCAAGCGCTACCTCCGAGCAGCCAGCTACTACCGACTTCTCCATAGCAAAAGCTTCCCTTGATCTGCACAGTGGCTGGAGTGTCCTGGGTGGCTTGGAACTGGTCGTTCCTTCACAGGGAGGCACAAAGGACTGCAGTGTCTACAGTTATTCTCAGCTCACACTAAGCCAGTGGTTTCAAATCCACTTCTAAGCACTGTGCACATTTTGAAGTTTGAGGCACAGCACCATTATAGAGAGCGTGCCTCGGGTGTCTTCACATGGATATCTCAGTATCCACAGTGTCTGTGTTGCTTTCAGGTCTGACTTTTTGCTTTTTAGCCATCAGATGTTTGTTAAACTCCCAGGTCTAAAATGTTTAAAACAGATGACTAACACACAAGCTGCATGACCAATTTATTCTTTCCTGAAGCTCAGCTCCTGAAAAGGTTCATTCATGTTAAAATGCTATTTTTAAATGTGCCCCTTGCATCACTTAGAACATGCAAACAATCAGGCATTATACTTCCGAGGAAGTAAAAAACTCTAGAATTAATTTCTCCATCTCATTTCCACCTCCCCCGGTTCTGCCATCGTGAACACCAACATTATTTTAAACTTTGCTGTTTCCTCCTACAAAAGCCTCTTTCATTGATCATTCAGAAATAACGCCCCTCTACACACCAGATATCTGACTTCTAAACTCAGGTCTCTACTTCAGATATTGAATGTGCTAGGCCTGTGTGTTGAAGGTTTGGGCCCCACGGTAATGCTAGCGGGAGGTGGTGGTACCTCTGGGGGAACAAATCAGGCGGAACATCCTTTAACCCACAGGGAACATGCTCTCGTAAAGGTCCATGCGATGTCGCCCATCCTCTCTCTCTCTCTCTGCCCTGGTTTGAGATGTCTTCCTCCTACAGCCACTCCACCACGTGTTGCACCATCCTCCATCCTCACTGAACCTCAGCCAGCTACACGTCCAGATCCTTTCTTGCTATAGATTGGCTGTGTCAAATGTTTTGCTACAGGAACACAAAGCTCAATCAGGCATTGGATTGAACAAGTCACATTTCACCTGCCTGAAAGTGCGTGGGTACGTTATGCTGTTCCACTAAATGAAATCAAGGCAGGTGAGCTTCGCCTGCGGACAGCAAGCTGGGCCCTTCCAAGACCAGCAACCCTCGGGGCCATTCACAAATAAACACAGGTTTCTACCCTCAAAGCCTGTTCCTTCTCATCCCATTAGCCCCCTCTACTCACAGGACAGCGAGAATCACAGCCGCTGGTGAGAATACACACATGTCAGGTGCCCAAAGTGTCAATTTACTACTCAAGTCAGGCATAAGATATAAACTGCATTCTAAAAAATGATAGCCCAGAGTTTCTGAAGAAGCTGGATCCCCCAAATAGACGCAAAGCTGCAAACAGAGCAACTGGTCTACAGAAAAAGTGTCCGATTCCACACGCGGTGGCCAAGCTTGTAGGACTCCTGAAGTGGGTGGCGAGTTCTAACACGTGAAACCAACAGACTCACTCTTCATCTGACATGTGGATGTTACACCACACTAGGAGGGCCTTGAGCCTAACGTGGCACATTATTGTTCATAGTAACATATGAACCATCTAAAGGGAAGCTCAGTAACAAAGTAAAAGTAAGGCCTGAGTTAAATTCCTGATAACGGAACCTGTAGGGTTTCCAGTGCCCACTCCTTCCTTGGAGTTTAAAAAGACAAATCACTAGCATAACCTCACTAATCTTTACAACACCCAATAAAAGGAGTAGGCAGCCAGTATTTTAATCTCTCTTTATCAGATAAAAAATATGCTGTGTAGCTGTTCTCACTATGACAGTTGGTTCTCAGACCTAGTGTCAGGGAAACTGTTGATTAGGATTTCAACAAAGAGTACAAGACACTTGGCTATTTGAAAGGAACTGTTACACAGGGGATGAGATGCATTTTACTTAAGCATCGTAATGTGTATTTTTCCAAATGGAGTACAAATTTACTGTTCACAGTTTCACACACTACACTACACTACACTACACTACACTACACTACAGAAAGCTACATTATACTAGTAGTTTGTAAAATGAATACTTCCCACGCTAGCCATAGTGGCCTACATTTGTAATCCCATCACTTGGGAGGCTGAGGGAAGAAGATTTTGAATTTGAGGCCAACCTCAATTTAGGCTACACAGTGAGTCTAAGGTCTGCCTGAGCTACACAGAGAGACCCTGTCTCAAAAGAAGCTAAAACAGCATACTCCCAGACTTCTTGGCCTCACTTATACTGGTACCACTGCACTTCGTAACTAAAGGAATTCTCAGGGCTTTAGGGTGTCAAATGGGTACATAAAAACTGTGGACCAATAGGCACATTTTCTTGGACTTCAATTTTAATAGGTGGCCATTTAAAAATCTGGTTTTATACTCAAATGTATTTTTGAACCAAAATGCAAAATGGGCATAATTTTTTAAAATAAGTTACTGAAGATGTATGCTCTTCATTCATGATACCACAGGGCATCCCACGGCAAGGTTTGGGTAGGGGTAGAAGGACATCAGTTGCATTTTGTTATTAGGGGCAGTTCTTGGAAGAGATGTGAGAACTTCTAACCAACAGATCTAAGGAATTTAAGAGGAAAAACTACTCCAGTCTAGCAGGTCCACCCAGCTAAAATCCTTTGAAAGAGCCTGGGGATTTACTTCTGGTTCCAGTGGGTACCTTCCAAGTACAAGGTCATGAGTTCAATCCCTGGTACAAAAAAAAAACACCCCTTTGACTGACTTCTAGCTCCTTTAATTCTCAAGACAATCAGTACTCTCTTTACCATTTCAAAACAACAACAAAAACATAGAAAATATTAGGCTAATGACCAGATATGTCTCTGTATGGGTGATTTCCTTATACTTAATAGAAATATCCATTAACTGCCCCACCTAGTCACACAATTAAGCTCAGAATCAGGGTTATGTCTGGAGGGCCCATTCAAATATAACTGAAAGCTATGAGAATTGTCAGCAGCACCCAAGATGTTTCACAAGAGTCTAAAGAAAGATCTAAATCTAAAACATCAAAACTCAACCAGTAACTCCTTTGAGGAACTCAAAGTATCTCCGAACACATGAGTCATTCATCTCAAGCTCCACATTTATGAATGAAGTGGATACAAAAATGTTTGACTGTGTTCTTCTGTTCCTGAAGTTGCCAGGGAAGAAGGATCTTTGGTTTTCAATTGTTTTGGCTCCCGGGGCCCTTTGAACAAAATGCAAACATGTTTTAACCTTTCCCCAAGAACAAAACTGAAGCATTTTGATAAAACTAGACAGCCATTGTCCTTAGATAAGGTCGTCATATACTTTCACCCAATAACTGAGATTCCTAATTCAGAATAACCACTCATACATTAATTCTGATTAACCAAGATGCTCCAATATAGACAATGAAGTCCTTCCAGCACTGGGAAAAATGTTACACGAACAGAAAACCTATTGGAAGACAGTAAATTTATTTTTAGAATATATCTTGCATAACAAAATGACCTGTTCATACCCAAGTAACCACACCGGAAAACTACACATTATTTCAAGGAACTATGAACAAAAAATTTAAATTCTTATTCCAAAATAACTTTTTAATTGTTTAGTAATCATCTGGCTTTTTAGAAGTGAGAAATACATACTAGGTAAAAGGAAAAACAAAAACAGAAAAATACACCTCATTTTCCCCAATACGCCTAATCACTGACAAACCAACATTCTTTATTTTCTTATATTTACAATGGAGCAAATGTAATGGAGCTCTGTAGAAACCTCAGTGTTCCTAATTAGACTGCAATCTGTTTACCACCTAATCAGATATACCTTTACTCTCTTCAAACACTTTCTGTGTCCTAAATGCCAACGTCCTGTCATGTTCCCTGGCTACCTTCCTTCACAATGTCTGCTTTAAGTGAGTAAAAAAAAAATTACTCTTTTCCTAGAATAGTATTCTGAAAATTAATCGGTAAGGCAGAGAAGAAATAATTCCTCACTGCCACATAAATAGCAATTATCCACCCAAGGGAGTATACTCCTCACCTCGAACACGAGAACCTCACATGTGCTGGGCAAAGATGAGAAAGTACCAGGACCACACAGCACGACCTGAACACAGTCATAGCAGATGTATCCACTGAGGTTTGTGGCTAAAGCAAGAAACTGATCCCAGCGACTTCAGACAGAAGCCTGTTCATTGGCAAGGTTCAGGTTGCCAGCTGTGGGAGCGCAGGATACAAAGGCTACAACTGGGGCTAACAGAGGCACAACACCAACCCCAGGTGACACACATGACAGCCTTCTGGGCACACTGCCACAGCTCTGCTTCACACAGGGGACCATCATCTCCACACCCTCCACAGTGTCCTCAGGACACCAGCCCAGGAATTTAATACCACTCTAGAGAATACTGACATGATCCAAGGGCAGCAATTCAGAATCACGTTTTACCTCACTACGTAATTCCTCTGGACCCCTGAAGAACTCTAACAATGGAACAATTTCCACAACAAAACAGGGGCTCTCCACCACTGGAGGGTAAGCCAGGTCCTTGCAAAGAAAACCAGTGCCTTCTAAGAACAGGCCAGAGAAACTGGGAGCTCACTATGCACAGGTGAGAACGCAGGTGAGTCGGAGGAGGGACACAACCGAGAACTAGACCATGCTGGCACCCTGCTCTCAGACTTCCGGCCCCCAGGACCCAGAAACAACAATCAATATCTGTTGTTTCAGTCCGCGGTTTGTGACAATTTGTTACAAACTGACTAAACTTACTAAAACACATGGCATGGGCAACACCAGCACTTGGGTAAGAGGGTGGGCTGGTTGGTCCAGACTTCTAAGGAACTGTCCAACCAATATTCAATGAAGTCTCAGTAACTTTCAGCAACTACAGGATAACTCACTGAGTGCTTTCTAGGGACCAAGCTCTGTTAAAGCGCTGTCTCACTGAATCTTTATACCCACTCTGGGGTAGATAGATCTACTACAACCATTTGCTCTTGTTCTTTACAAAATGAGATTGGCTCTTGTCACATTGTCACCAACTATAGAAATAATTCCTGAAGGTGCAGCCTTAAGTTTCACATTGCTGTAAGTGGTAGGAATGGACCAGGTAGTCAAACTCTGAAGCAGCCAACCCAGCTTTTAACAGAATCGAGGAAATGACTCCACTTACCAATAGGAAATCAGAGAGAATATTTGCAGAACTTTCCCAAAAGCCATAAAACTGACAACTACATTACCGCTGTCATTTATTTTTCTCCCTGTGTATCAGTTCTTTTCCAACATCATCACATTTACTCTGCAAGGCAAGCCAACAAGGCATGGAAGAAGACACACGCTTGAAAACCATCCCTTAAATTCAGAGGGACTGAAAGCATATGAGGTTCAGGATTCAAACCACATTCCAAGTGATTTCAAATGCAGATCTTATATGTCAGCTATCACTTCTCCTGGGCTCTCCCTAGGCTCAGGTCCCAGAACTGACCGGCTTTGCCATAACCTGGAGCTAAGCAGATGTCCCAAGGGTTTTACATACCCCAGACTCTGCATTCCAGAGGAAAGAGATGTTTCACTGACTAGGTCTCAATATCCCCCTAAAGCTTCATGGGGAAGGTGGATTGGCTCATGGTGGCAGCACACCGAACATGCCACCACTAAACATGCAGTGAGGAGGAGCCTGACCGGAGGGGTCATGGGGATGACCTGAAAAGGCATATTCTCCACTCCAGTCCCTTCCTTCTGCTTCCCAGCTGTCGTGAGCTGAGCATTATTTCCCACTCCATCCCTGCTGCCTGCTGCGTGGTTTCTGTCCTGGAGCCAGCGAACCATGGACAAAAACCGTGAGCAAAAGTAACCCGTGACCTTAGGTCATGGGTGTTGGGTGTTGTGTTGAGTGATCATGTAAGACAAGACACAAGATGAAAAAAGACTATAAAACAGAATCAGCCTTCCCACAAGCATGTCCTGTGGCCATTTGGCAAAAGCTTCTGACTCCCATTGTGAATTGGGCCCAGGACACATGCAGAGCGGTGAGCGAGAAGCAAAGCCCACCTCCGAGACCCTAACGCAGTACAAGGGAGAGAACAAACTCCCACCGGAGAGCGCATGAATAAGAAAGAGAAAGCACAAGGAAAAGTTGCCACAGAGGGGACACAAATATAATGGGTGCTCCTTTGTAAGCAGGGCTCAGAGCGGCACTTTTCAGGGAGGAAAGAAAGGGCACCAAGGTGCTTAATAAGTACAAGGCAACAGGAAAGCAAAATAAGTATTTTTTTCTTGACTACAGGGAAAGCAGTTCTTATATGTTGCCATGGCACTGGGGAAATGGAGAAAGCATCGTCCAAGTAGCAGAGTATGAAGAGAAAGGCAGTAATGAGAGGACAAGGGGCAGCAGGGGTTTCACCAGAGGGAAGTGCAGAGTGATGCAGGGGACAACCCCACCCCCTGAGCACACGCGCAGGAAGCAAAGGTCTGAGCTGCGTGGAAAAGGTCTCTGCCTAATCTCCACCCAGACGTCACATCCTTGATATGTCAGGAGCTTAACAGAGTAAGGAGGAAAATAAAAGTTAAATCAACTACCTACAAGAACACCAAGCTTCTGAAGGATTCTGTATAACATTCTACTATTCCTCTTTGTGAAAAATACCAAAAATTAACTTTCATTTCAACCAGCAAACTTACCACCCAATATGAAAAATGTTTTCTTAACAAGGTATAGCCCAGGAGTCAGGCTTTGCGGTGGGACAGCTGGAAAGGGGTACTGTAAATCAGGGAGGGAGTATATGGCCCATTTCTCACAAATACAGAACTCTGGGTAAGTCGGGGGGCTTCTCTAAGACTCTTGTTTATCTGTAAAACTAAAACACAATGATTACAGGAGACAACAAAGAAAGGCTGACTTACAGCAGCGAGCTAACACTGATTCATTTCCATAAACAGTTCTAGTACATTTGGCTCTACTGTCATCACCGACAGAAATGTGAGGCAGACTATTTTATCGTTAGATAACTAGAAGGATAGAACTTCACAAAAACAAAAGAAAAAGTCAAATCATCCTAAAGGCATGAACAGATAACTCAAGAAAGATGAAATACTAACTACCAAAGAACCTATCCACTATCCTCTTAACAAGAACTTTCAGCATTTTGACTAACAAAAATAAAATAATATCTTTCACTCCAAAAACAGAAATTGCTGTTGTTCCACTTTCCATGTTTTTACTACTACTACAGCTTTTCAGGAGTGAGGTGGTTATTTTGGTATTTCATAAATCCTGCTCTTCAAAGCACAAAGAATATGGGCTGGGGAGTTAGCTCAGTGGTTCCGGCGCCTGTCTTGCAAGCGCAAGGACCCGGGTTCGATTCCCCGGTAACCACATAACAATACTGGGTGTGGAGACCCACACCCAGCAGCAACCAGTACCACACACCACAGTGCCGGGCGTTGTGGCTCACGCCTGTAATCCCAGCACTCGGGAGGCAGAGGCAGGAGGATTGTGATGTGAGTTTGAGGCTGAGCTGAGGGCCAGCCTGAACCACAAAGCGAGACCCTGTCTCAAAAAACCTAAAAAAAAAAAAAAAAAAGCACAAAGAATATACTCTTCTACCTGTACAAAGTAAGTTATGAGGTTCTTTTTTTGCATGGAGAAATGATTTTTGTTTGTACTCTTCTGAGGAAATAAGCATCTCGGGCACTGAAAAATAGATAAGCATCCTTTTGTGGAAATCGGATTTAGCTTCAACTTCATTCATTAATTAAATAAGAAATAGCACACACTTACCAACACTTTCACAGATACAATTGAAATTCAAAAGTACTGTACAGTAGGGTCCTTGTCTACAAAGCATTTACAACCCTATGTAGAAATCAAATGCTTTTACATGATTAGAGAACAAAAGAGCTATGGTACCAGGGGCATGAATAAGACTCTAGTTCTACTGCACAGGCACTCACCAGTAGGTGAAGCCAGGACCAGCCACACTGCACCCAATGCACAGAAGAGAAGAGGAAATGTGCTGTCACTTCATGGCCAATTCTTCTCATTTTGTATTTGTCCCCTAGATGTACTCTCTTTTGTCATTCTAACAGTCTTTAGTTGGTACATCCAGCCCATACACATTAAACATAATTACAGATATACTTGGGTTTACATCTACCACTATATTTTATTCTATTTGTCCTATTTTACCTTTCTCTATTGTCTTGCTTCTATTTCAACTGGTTCAGTTTTTATTATTCCATCCCTCCAAGCTCAGAAGCCATACACTCCGTATCTGTGCTTCTATAATACAGAAATTACAAGTATACTCACCTCACTAATGAGGCAGGGTGTCTCTCAGGGTAAAAGTTTACTTAGCATGCTCAAGGCTCTGAGTTCAATCCCAGCACCACCCACAAAAGCCAGAGGTTCTATGTAATTATTAGAAGGAACAATTTTCAGTTTTAAAAAATGATAATATAATTTTGTGAACTTTCTAGTCTACTTGAATTATATTATTATTATTTCTTAGTAGTAAGCATCCAAATTATAAGTTTCCCAATTACCTGAAAATATATTATCCAAACAATTACTCAGTATTATCCCCTAGGACAATCCCCAAGGGTTATTTTGGAGTTTTCTTCCTACATATTAGAATGAAGTATTTTGTTTTCCTAGAAATCAATCAAATACTTCCTAATTAGCTTTATTTCTAACTCTAAAGTAATGTAACTATATTAAAATATTCTTATTAAGCTTTGCTGACAAGTAAAGTGGATTCCATAATCTACTTCATTTCATCATCCAAACTTCTACTGAAACACTAAGGTGCATCAGGCACAGTGGTACACATCTGTAGTCCCAGCTCTTTAGGAGGCGAAGCAGGAGAACTGCTTGAGTCCAGGAGCCTGGGCAACAGGGTAAAACTCCATCTTTCAAGAAATAAAAACTAAGATTCTACTTTTGTTTAAAATTCTTAAACCACAAAATGTACAGTGGCATAGCAACAAGGCTTAAAGTAGGCACTGCATAATAATGTGAAAAAGCCTCATTAATTTAGATTAATTGTGAGGGGGATAATGAATTTAGGAGATTTATTTTAAAAAGAAAATGATAAGATACTTTCAGAGAATAAATGAAATTGGGTTAACAGTGGAGTCTGTAGAGAATTGCATTAATGACTACCCAGAAAAATTTTTTTTAATTAGAACTTTAGTTATAAAGCAATTCAAAGGCATCTGGTTGTTTGCTTGCTTTATGTTTGTTTTTGCTATACTTACAAGGACACTGTGCTGTATGCTTATCAGTTACCTTATTTAACTCCAGAATATTTCTGCAAGGTGAGTTATCACCACCCTCCTTTATTTAACCAGAAAAAGATCCAGCGAAAAGGTCCACTTGGCTCTTTCTGCTTCTGGTTACACTCCCGTCAAGCACACTGAAGTAAGAACCATCTCACTGCATAAACCCTCAGTGTTTGGAAAATATCCTGCCAACACTTTTCAGTGCCACCCTACAGTGTTCATCCAGTTAGCAGACAAGTTTTTAAGGAGACTGTTGAAGAGTTCGGTTCATCACTCAATGATGAATGCTCCTCGAGGATTCGTTAAGCCCTGCAGGCCCAGTCTAGCAATTTACAAACCCGATATCAAAGAAAGCATTCCTTAAGGAGAAGATTAAAGTAGGTCAGAGTTAAGTAGGGGCCAGGAGTCAGGGGAGAGGAGTGCCAGCTACCTTCGGAGCCCCAGGACAAATGGACAGACACTGTCACCAGGACAACAGTGCTCCTGTACCCACTGCAAATTTTCACTTGAGGCTCAGGCAGAAGACATTGTGAGCCAAAAGTGATCTGAGCGTGATATCTGGCACCATGTTGTAATCTGTTGAAAGTTTCACTTTATATTTTTATTTTTAAACTATCAGCAGAACTCTTGATATTACCTATCATATTTTAGAAGCAAAATCATTCAAAAGGTTCAGTTTAAACTTTAAAACTATCAGGAAATGAAGATTATGTTTTACCAAAATTGTTTCATTAAAAAAAAAACACTGTGTTACAAAATAAGGTCCAATTGCATGAGCTAAATGTGAGTGTACACACCAAATACAAAACAAGGCTTAATCAGTAACTTAGGCATTTCTTCAACAAATCCTGACACAGGACCTCTCATGAGCCAATCTCCAGGCTGGCAGGTGGAGAAATAAAACTGAACATAACTAAGTACCCTAGCAGCAGGCTATCTTTAATTTATTCATATCTAATGCAGCCAGGTTCCCAGAAGGCACCAAACAGTGTTAGAGAAATAAACACATACACAAAGAAGGTAGGTGTGTGGAAGTGACCAAAAAGAGACCCACCACCAAAAATGTTGCTTCTAAGCTGACTAAATATGTAGATCACTCTGATCCTTGGCAAAAGGCTGGCTGAAGGTGGCCTGTGAAATCTGCTCCACTCGGCCACCCTAGTGACAGGGAGGGAAGGCCAACTTGGATCTAAGACAAGACTGAAAACAAAGCAGAAACAGGTGGAAACCAGGCAAATACATCTCTTATTTAAAAATCAAACAAAACCCTAACTGGGAAACATGTATTTCATCAATCAAACAAACTAGAATAGGCAGCAATTCTAGGCCATTACCCTGGGGTCCACCGCAGCGCATATAAAACGGGCTACCTAATTAATCTAATCATCACTTCTGTTCCACAGGGCTGTGGCTGTCTAATTACTCAACTCAAACTCTGCCCCCAACCCTCTGGCCAAGCCCTTCCTCGGCTGTATTTCCAAACATGTTACTTTTACCACTTTCCCAAACACATATCAAAACAAGTATTGACTTAGGAGTGTTGAGAAGAACTCCAAATTCTGAAACATTATTCCCTCACAAATGTCAGGGTCAGAAAGAAAGGTTCTCATATTGCTTCAGAAATATGCAAATAGTTCTTGGGAAGA
This sequence comes from Petromus typicus, assembly GCA_004026965.1. Taxonomy (NCBI): domain Eukaryota; kingdom Metazoa; phylum Chordata; class Mammalia; order Rodentia; family Petromuridae; genus Petromus; species Petromus typicus. Next base: position 31,483 of record PVIR01002931.1, on the reverse strand, counting down.
TAACTTTGGTTTTTGAAATTCTCTTATTCATCCTTTTAGAGAGCTATACCAATGGAAAAGGATTCAGAACCAAAAGCAGGTTTTTACCCTAGAATACATGTGCTTATTGGAAGAGAGCCCACTATTTTACATGGAGGCTCCAAAGCCACCACATGATGGTCACTGTCCTCTACACTGACAGCAGCCTGCAAACTAGGATTCCTGAGGAGTCCTGAGGCATTCTGAGGATCTCCTGGTTTTTTGTTTTGAAATTCTGCGGATTGAGCACAGATTCTTACACATGCGAGGTAAGTGCTTTGCACTGAACCACTTCTGCACCATGTTCTCAGTTGGTATTCAGGCAAAGTCTCATCAAATTTTTCAGATTGGCCTCAAATTTGCAATCCTCCTGCCTCAATCTCCTGAGTAGCTGAAATTACAGCCTGTGCCACCATGCCCTACAGACATTCTGCTCTACACCGCCTCTCTTCTATTCCTCCTGTTTTAAGTTTACTTAGGAAAAATTAAAAAGCAGAAACCAAACAATATCTTGGTAACAGTCATCTAATGCATTTCTGTGGTTCAGTAGCCGGGCTTGGTGCAGATGTTCCAGAAGCAAAATATTTAAAGAGACCTAATTTGCTCTGTCATTTCTGCTGGGTCACTGGACTCACTGCTCTTGGTTTTAGTCTCTTGTTGTGGATGCCTCAGAGTGAGCTTTTTGGTCAAGAAGAAACAATAAAAACCAGAATAAGACCACCAGAAACTGAAAAAAAAACATTAGAGTATCAAAGATAGACAGACCACTCAAAGCAAACAGTTATGTGGGGTTTTTTTTATACATAGAACATCAAACAAAAGAGGAACAAGAATATTAAGCCAAAAAAAAAATTTCCAATCAGTAAACCACAATCAATAAAATGACTTAACAAGAATACCAGGGATAAAAAATATCCTGAGTCTACTGATAAATTATCTGGGGCAAATTTCTTTACCTCAGAGGTCTGATTACATGTCTTATGCCCACAGCAGCTTCTTCCAACATAGCTTCTCATCTTCAACAAATGTAAAAACCAAGGATAACAAATACCCTAACAAACAGCTCTAGGTTTTGCTCCTTTGCATCGCCTCGCATTACCCACCCTGGGAGTGGAGTTTACCCCCAACTACTCACCTGCTATGCATCACATCAAGTCCCATTATGTCCCTTGGTGCTGTGCTAACAGCCGCATGACCTTGTTCTTAGGCCTGAGCAGAGGGGTAGTCAAGTATTTGAGTCCTGAGTACCACAGGCGAGTCCGCATCGAGAGTACTACACACGTCACAATTCTCATTACCTGGCCCAGGAAACGTCTTTCTCTTTCCCATAAAAGCCCCCTAACTCATCCACACTTCCTTCCTTGGCCTCTCTAACTCATTCTCCACACTGCTTCTGGAACAATCTTTAAAAGGCTCAACTGCTTAACCCCCTTCCACAACTTCCTATTCTTACAGATAAAACCCAGGCACTCAGCTTTCATCCTGCCTCAGCTTATCTTCCTGAGGCACTTCCTGCATCCCTCACCACCTGGCCTTCCTCGCTTGGCTCAGGCCCTGGGCTTCCTTCAGCTGTTGACATGCTAAGCTCCGTCCTGTCCAAGCTTTTCATGCTCGCTATTCCTCTGTTAGACATATGCTTCATCTGGCCAGCGCCATTTCATCTGCCACTGACATCTGTTGTTTCCGCTGCCCAGTACTCTCTTCTGGGCTCCTTTCTTCTTGAAATTATCTCGCCTTTATTCTCAAATCACGTGGTTTGGCCTAAATTGTCCTCTTTCTAGCAACTCCCACTCTGGGTCAAGCATATGGGCATGAGACGTAAACCTTAGCAGATACTCTATCCCCTTGGCCACAGGAACAGACATACAGCTCCAACCCAGACAGATGAGGAATGAAGGCACAGAACAGGCAGAAGTCTTTACAGCAAAAATTAAATAAATAAAATAAGCAAGGCACTGCCCTGCATACTCCTCCCCTCTAATCCAGGCCAGGAAGACAGAACGAAGAGTTAAGTATCTAAACCTCCTGGCTCAGCTAACTTCTACCTATGAGATCGTGAGTAAGTCATCTAACTATGAGAGTTTTCAAGTTCCTCACCTGTGCGAGGTCAAATAAGAAAAGATATTTTCTAAGAACCATCCATTCCAGCTCCTTGATGCAACTTCATCATGGCCGCAGCATAACTCTGGTAACAGCTGCAGAAGCCACTTCCCATCCCCTTCTGGATGGGGTGTGAAACAGTGCCAGCTTTCCAGAAAGGACTCTGGATTTGCTGGGCAGAAAGTTCATACTTTTGACTCTTTCTACTTCCAGAAAAACACCCTATTAAAATAATCAGAGATATAAATAAAAATGGGGGGACAGGGAGAAAGAGAGAGAAAGATAGAATGTTTATATGTATATGAAATGATCATCACAGTATTTTACATGACAATAAAAAACTGGAACTATCCTATGTGCTCCAAGCAGAAGATTGATTGAACAAGTTATAGAACAGTCCTAAGATTAAATAGTATGTGGCTATTAAAAACTACCAAATTTTACTGACAGAAATATTCATAATACAGTAGAATTAAGTAAACATCATTAAAAAACCATGTAGACTATATGCATACACATGAATGCTCAGAATGAGAGGAAAGTATGGATATGGCTCAAAAAGATTAAGAGATTTAACTGCCATTGGAGGATTATAGTTTTTTCTGTTTTCTTCTGTTAACATTTTTATAGATCTCAACTGTAATTACTCGGACTATTTTTTTAGTCAGGCAAAAAGTTAAAATATTTTATTTTAAAATGAAAATTTTCAAATCGCTTATATAACCCAAGCTGAGACTATACACTTTTACTGAAATCCCCCAGTGTCCCTAGCTTTTCCACATCCCATAATTCTTAGGCTGATTATACTCACTAATGGATAAACTAAAAAGAATGCTGAAATGTTACATTACTACAGTAACACAGTGATCTCAATTTTGCCAGAGTGCTTTCAAATAATTGACAGATAGGTAAAATAATACATTGCTTGAGAGACAGTTAAAATTTCTACATGGTCCTCTAATCCTCTTCCTTGAACCCAGATAAATGTATCCACTCAGCTAGATGATATGAAGCCCCAGGAAAATAAGATACAGAATGGGGTTGGGAAAAGCTGACCACCATTCCAAGAAAAGTAGGCTCCCACCAATATAAGTGTTATCTAGGTCCCAGGTGTCTAGGCTTTCTATAAGTGTCTTCCTAGTATCCTTTGGAGATGGAGAAGTCAAAGTGGTAACGCTTTTGACTGACCACTGCTGTGCTAAAGACACAGCAGTAAATGTCAGCTGGAACTCACATGGCCAGACATGCAAACATTACAGAAGTAAATGCATCTACAAGGTCATGAGAGGTTGCATTTACTCATTGGGGGATGAAGATCCTGATTAACAGAACACACACACACACACACACACACACACACACACACACACAGAGCCAGTTCTCTGCGTGTCCTCTGGCCAGAGGTCAATGTTACCTACAGTAGGACTTTCTCAGCCTTATTTGACCTCCAGAACTGGTCAAAACTGGGGCTATGGGTGTAAGAGCTCGAATAGGTGCCAAGTTATCACCCCACAAAAACAGCAAGTGACTGTTTAGAAGGATCAGCAGGAGCTGATATCAGGGCTGAAGATCTATAATCCCAGAACTCAGATGGGCTGAGGCAGGAGAATCACAAACTCAAACCCAAACTGGACAGTTTAGCAAGAAAATATCCCAAAATAAAAAAATTTAAAAGGTTGGGGGAGGTAGTTCAGTGAGAAGGCCCTGAGTTCAACCCCCAATACTACCAAAAAATTAAAACAAACAAAAAAACAGTGCAAAGTTAAGACAGAGATATGATTTTAAGTGTTATTTAATATTAGGATTTTTAAACAAGGTGTTTAAGACACTTTGTGTGAGCTCTAAACTAAAAATAAATCAAGGTTCTGAATTCCACTGAAACTATATTCAAATAACTTTCACCCATTCTTAAAATTCCTTGACTAGATTGCTATAATAATAGCAATGCTTTTATTGAAAGTGTACAGTGCACAAGATATTGGGCTCAGCAGTTCACAAGTGATGTCTCCTTCCAGCCATTTATCTTCAAGAAGCCCCATGAGACACATGTGACTAGCACTGCACCAGTGTGGAAACTGAGGCTCGGGTAAATGACTAGACATTCCCAATGGTAGAATTAAACCCAACTTGTAAAGGGCATCACGAAGCCTTCATGTTTTTAAACTCGTATGCAGTACACTATTTTTAAGAAATTTATGCTCATGGAATAATTTCATGTCTGCGTTAGTTACTCGTCTCCCACTGCTGAGACAAAATGCATGACACACAAAAGGGAAAGGGTTACATAGCTCATGTTTGTGGAGGTTTCAGCCAGTAATTGGCTGGCTCCAAGGAAGAGTGGCACAGATCAGAGGACGTCACAGAGAAATAGTTCATGGCGTACACAAGGTAGCAAAAGCAACAAAGGGCCTTAATAGCTTCTCCTGCTCCTCTTATCTTAATCCTAGGACAGAAGCTCTCATACCTTAATCCTAGCGGGCTCAGGCCTAGCACAGCACCATGAACCGCACACTAGATTCAGGCCCCTCCAAAGTGGCCCCACCTCATTCTTGTGAGGTTTGGGGGAACACCTAAATGCAAGCCCTAACAATGTCTTCATAAATAACTAATAAAGATCAAATCTCAAACTTTAAATAATTTGTCATATGCTGAGTGATCAAGAGATATGTGGCCCAGGGAGAAACTGTGAAGGACCAGTTAAAGCAAAAACCAAAGATAACATCTGTTGACCCCTACAGAAAACTATTTGATAAGGAATTAGAAAACTTTTATTTAAAAGAAAAATTACTGAGCTCTGCATTCATTTAAGGTGATCAGAACAGACACAAGGGTGGCCTAATTAGAACAAAATGAATGTTTGGCTACTTTATTAACTGTGGAGAAGATGTAAAAGAACCAGTTAAAATGTGCTATGTGAGCTGGTACACCGGTGCACACCTGTGATTCCAGCTACTCGGGATACAAATGCAGGACATTCACAGGTTTAAGCCAACTGGGAGCTTAGCAAGACTGTCGCAAAACACTAAGCGCTGAGGATTAACTCAGTGCTTCGGTGCCCTTGGATCTCATCCTCAGTAGTGGGAAAAAAAGAAGCTGTAATGACTTAGTCTGTCTATGATACATCAGAAACCAATTTTTTAAAAAGCAGTGGACAAGAAGTCAGTACCTGCCTTAACACTTGTTCAGCTATACACTTCATTTCTTGCCTTTAACTTCCTCAGTTTCCTCATCTGCAAAATGAGATGAGACTTTAATATTTCTACAGTCTTTCTGAGCTTTGGCATTTCATTGTTAACTCACATTCTCTGACTCACATTCTCCAATTTACAAAACAACTCAGTAATTTTTTACATTACAAAAAGAATCTAGTTTTCAAACACAATTTTCTACAAATACCCAAAACTAAAAGAATGGGAAGAATTTAAAGATTCTTTCATGAGAAGACTTTAACAATTAATTTTTTGTCCTTGTATAATCCAAATGTTCCAAATGCAAATATTTAATCTAGGATTATCCAAGATCTAGTCTCTCCAAATGTATCCAGGCAGAAACTTGATTTCATTTTTTAAATTTACTTTGTTAAAAATTTCCTCTTATTTTGAATTTAATCTATTAGTCTATAAGTTTCTCTTTTCTTTTCTTAGAGAAATAAACTATATCCCTTTTTCCTATTTTCTCTTTACGTACTTCTTGTTCTAAATACTTAAAGACAATGATCACATTCATTCTCCTCTGACTTCTGTTCCTCAGGCTAAAGATTAAAGCCTCCAAAGCTCTCTCCATCTGCTAGCGTTTTTTGATCATTCACCTCCCTTTTCATCCTTCAAATGGGAGACATCCATGATCTAACAAAATAATTGTCAGAGAGTCTGTTTCTAACTACAATTGAGTTAAAATTTTATAGATTTATCCTGATGATTAAATTTCCAAAAATGAGCTAGTCTTAGCAAAAGCCTTGTCACGTAGTAATTACTCATAAGTTTTTTGTTGTTATTGTGATTTCTGCTAATACGTAATAAAGTATAATAGTGTCCCATCAGTGTCCGAGCCTTCCTTCAGAGGAAGCAGTAAACTTTAGCTCTATATAACGTGAAAAGTTCACTTTATACATTGCCAACTATTCTTCCATCTTGACAGGATTGTGCTGAGAAATAAAATACAAAGGATCAATTTAAATTAAGATAAGCTAGAAACCAAGATCAAACAACTGAGACTCAGACTTAAAACTAATGGCAAACAGGATGTGATTTATGTAGAGTCTGCCTTTTTCCTTCACCATTTTCCCTCTTTATTTCCTTCGCCCTTTCTTCTCTTTTTTCCCTTTGCCCAGCTACAAGTTCCTGTTTCCACCATCTTATCATCTTCAACAAATTACATGTTAAAAATAAAAATAAATAAAAAGAGTTAGTTGGTGCCAAATATTCCAGGATAAATGGATTATATCAAACAATCCCACTTTTCTAACCAACAAAAAACACTTAATCGTGCAATTTAGAGGTACAGTAACATTACTTAGCTATGCAGGAAGACACAGTCTGGCAGAGTCTGACAGAGGGAGGTCAGCAAAACTGGCTGTGGGTTTCCAGTCCTACATCAGCCACTTGCCTAAGTGACCTAGCACAAGTGGCTGAAGCTTTCTGGTCTCAGGCTCCCCATCTATAAAATGTAAGTCACATGTGTCTATAATCCCAGCCCTTTGGGCAACTGAGGCAGGAGAATCAAAAGTTCTAGCCAAGCCTAGGCAACTTAGGGACTTGGGGAGATCTTATCTGAAAAATTAAAACTACAAATGAGGGCTGTGTGACCCAATATCCTCTTCCAGTACACACACACACACACACACACACACGCACATACACACACACACACGAGTGATCACTACAGGATCTACCCTTATGGAGGCTTTGGGGAATCCAGTGGCGTGGCCCTGAAGTGTGCCTGACACCGTCCTCTCCCTCTCACAAACTCTGAGTGATAGTACTGGTAACTCCTACTCGAAAGTTGCCTCGAGAAACAAGTCACCTTAAGTAATTTTGCTAAGCCATCACCAGAGCATCTCTGCCACTCTTCACTGAGACAGGCCCTCACTTGTGTTAGTCACTGCTGAAAGCAACCAACCGCTGAGCACACTTTGCATATTTATAATCATCTGTTTTTCATACATCCACTCATTTTTAGGGCAGACTTTGAAGTCAAAGTAAAAAATTCTGCTCTAGTTTTAATATTTAACTAATTTATATGTCATGACTGTAGCAAATCACATGACGTTCAGAGAGAATGGCGAAACAGTGAAATAAAACAATGCATTTTATATGTGTGACTACACTGTGCTCTCTGTGCCCTCCAGTATGACAGCCTCAAGGGGTCATTTAGCTCCTGAAGTACAGTAGATGTGCTATGAGCCCCAAATATATGCCAACTTTCTCAGATAGCATACAAAAAGAGAATATAAATTATCTCAGTAATTTTATACAAATGACCTATTGAAATGGCAATATTTTGCATATATCAGGTTAAATAAATACATTACTTGCTGGACATGGTGATACACACCTGTAATTCTAGCTACTTAAGAGATGAAGGCAGAAAGATAGCAAGGCTGAGCCCAGCCTAGGCAACCTCATAAGACCCTGTCTCAAAGTCAAATGCACAAAAACACTGGCAATGTGGCCCAGTGTGAAGGCCTCGTGTTCAGTCACCAGTAGCACAACTGTAATAATTTGAACTCATTGTTTCTTTTTACATCTTCAATGTAGCTACACTAGAAAATTTTAAATTATATATGTCATTCTCATCATAGTTCTACTGGAAAAGACAAATACAAATGGACTTTAAAATATGCCTCATAAATATTAAATTCAAGAAAGATATAGATTCTAAATTATAGGTGAAACTAAATGTAGAACTTACCTAAATTTTCCACTTATATATAATTAGTCTCAAACTCCTCCCCAACTCAGTCATCCAAGTTTCCTTGCTAAGAAGCTCTTCCATTTTAGGACAATCTGAGATTTTATTACCATGTGGTAACTTAAAAAAGATATATTCTGCCTTGCACAAGCTGACCAAATTTACGGATACAATCAACCCAGAGGACTGGCTTCCAACAAGGGAACTGTGCACTGAGGAATTTAGCTGTGGCTGTGGATGTCCAGGGTATCAAAACACTAATATCCGGGGAGTTCACAAGAGACCCCGGGGGTCCCAAAGCCCCTGGGAGGTTCAGGAGGAAAATGACCTTGGAATTTAAATGACACTCAGAAGTTTCACCTTGTTACATAACAAGAATGGACCATGTTTGAACTCTCTCTGCAGCTACATGACTACTCAAGAAAACACCCACATGCCGGTAGCCTTTTGGCTGAACCAGTAAATACGCAATTATGGTTTATATCTAGATGTTCCCCAAAGCTTCCTGTGCTCATAAGTGGGACTTTGGGAGGTGACTGGATAAAGGGAATGTGATGTTCAGTAGATCAGTGCGCTGATGAGTGTTTTGTTTCCTTACACATACAACTCATTTCATTAGAACAAACTGCAAAAAATCAATAAATGCCAAAATTTACAAATAGAGTAAAACCTTGAATTTCAGGTAACTTGTTCTGCAAGTGTCCTGCAAGATGGGCAAACATTTCTAACAAATTTTAATTTGAGAAACATTAACACACTAGTAGTACTTGACACCAAATGTCTCACCACCGCAACAATTCTTCTGTCTGCCTCCCTCCCTCCTTTCCTCTTTCTCTCTGCTTTCTGCCTGCCGGGTCATGACCTGTTTCTTCTTTGCCATGTTCTTTTGTCATACCACCCTGCCTTGGAACCAGCCAACTATGCACTTAACCCTCTACAGACTATGAGCCAAAATAAACCCCAGCTCCTTAGAGTTGTGGGTGTTGGGTACTGTGTCTCAGGTACAAGAAAGAAACTAAGACTCATGCTGAGGAAGGAAGGCAGGAGATGATTCTCAAAGGCTACATTGTTCTGAGTTAGTTTCTGCTAGAGGAAGACCCAGTAAGGAAATAATAACAGAGAAAGCGCAATCGCAAAAGCAAAATCTAAGTGGGGAATGAAAGATCACTCTCTACTGAAAATGAGGTGCTGGCCCCTCCTGGGCATCATCTGGGCTTTTGTTAGGAATGCAGAGTTCAGGCAGCACCTCAGGTCCGAAGGATCAGAGTCTCTACTGCAGCAGTGCCCCCCAGGTGATGTTCCTGCCGACATGTACAAAGCAGCTGCTCATCCACATGTGACACAGAGACACCTGTCTCTTTAAATTCTTAGTAGGCATCTGTTGCCCGGTGGCTGCACACAGGGCACTACATGTATAATTCACACAATGACTATTTCGCTAACTGAATAAATTCTTAGGAAAAAGATCCAGACATGCTTTAACGCAGTGATGGTGAAATTTTTAGAGCTTTCAGTGACAACAAACAACCCAGGCAAGCATGCCGTGGGCTCAGCACTGCAGCTTTAAGTCAGTGCCTCAGGCAAGAGTTAAGGAGGTCATCAGTCACTGCCAGGTGCAGAGGCGCAGGAGTGTGATCCCAGCACTCCGAAAGCTAGGACAGGGCGATTGCAAGTTTATACTTCAAGACCTAATCTTGAAAAACGAAAAAAAAAAAAATAGAAAAAGAAAACAAGAGAGCCTCAAGCTCCTGAGAGTGTGAATATGGTGTACGTCAGGCCATGCATTCTGAATTGGGGGCTGCTCTGGGTAGACTAAGGTGAGCACAAACTATGCATAATAGAAGAGCCATTATTTAAAGGCACAGACACAAGAAACAGTTTATGTTTTTATGGACGTCGGAAAATAAGAATGTCATATCATGCACAAATTGACTGCAGAAAAAAAAATCAAGTGTTTAGTAAAGCAAGGGGGTGTTTGTAGCTCTTTAAGAACCCAATTCTTCTGAATAAGAATTGTGCAGTTACATGAAGGACCATTCATGCTTTTCCTCTTTGCTATCTTTCACATCAGTATTCAAACTGGGTACTACTTTCCCCATTTTAAAAAGCTTCTGGATCCCCCTCTTTCCTTTGCAGACATCTCTCACCTTGTCTTTAGAGCAAAACTCCCTAAAATAGTGGGCTCCATCTGATGTTTCCATGTATCCACTGCTGCGTCTCTTGAATCCTCACTGATCACCTCACCAAAATCGCTACTGTCCAGCTCACCGCAGCCTTTGCACTCACCCAGGTCCATTCTCACTCAACGTCCTTTCGAAATCCTTCACCGCTGAAGAACATCTGAATCATCCTCCTTGACATAGTTTTTTCACTTGATCCCAAGATACCACCTTCTCTTGATTTTCCTCATTAGCTCCTTTTTCCATTCTCCTTTATCAGATCTTTATCTAAATTCTGTCTGTTCAACATCTGTGTAGCCCAGGTTTTGATGCTAAAGCTCTTTTCTTTTCCATGGTGGATTTCATCCAGTCTGTATATTCTGACAAGTCCTAAATGTTTATCTCTAGTCCAGACCTCTTTCTCTTGAAATCTGGACAAACATATCCAACTGCTGATTAGGTGTCTCCAAAACTGAACTCTTAATCATTACTCTGTGATATGGTTTATATCTCAATTCCTTCAAAGCTTCATGTGCTAACAAGTGAGGCTTTGGAAAGATGACTAGATTATAGGGGTTATAGCTGACTTCCTATTAGGAAGCAAGACCTGGTCAGAAAAAGCAGGTGACTGGAAACGTGACCTGGGAGGGAATACCTCCTTTCCCTTCTCTTTCTGCTTCCCGTCTTCCATGATGTCAGCATCTTTCCTCCACCAGACCTTCCACCATGCCTTTATGTCTTGCAGCCAGGCAAGTATGAGTCAAAAAAAGTGAGTTCAAGTAAATCTCTCCTCTCTTATTTTGGGAACATAGCTTATTTTGTCTCAGCATCAAGAAAAAGAATCTCAGGGCACATCAGCGAAAGGCACAGATATGGTTACCACGCAGGGCTGGTCAGCAAGGGAGAAGAGAAGAAGATCACAGCCAGAACCCTCAGCTGGCAGAATGAGATGTACAGACTCAGACCAGCCTGGCACACTCGCCAAAGCACAAGGCCAGCATTAAGCACAGGCTGACAGGTTCTGAGGCCTAGCGCTCATTCTGTCTGGTTTCCATCCCTAGAGGAATCCCAACAGCTTGAGGGCAACTCAGTTCCCATGACTGTCTTGGCTGCCTCTCTGCCCTTGTGGGCTAGCTGCTGCTGCACAAGGGAAGGTGTGAGGCCCTGCTTTTCTTGGAATCAGATGACCCCAGGCTTAAGACAAGAGAGGGAGATTTCTAGGTGTTTCCCCAGAGCGATCTGGAACTGCATGTTGAGAAAACTGGCAACTGAGTGTCTGTGAGAATTTCTCTAGTTACTCTTATCTTGGAGTTCTGAGTTTTTAAGGGGGATGAGATAGACTAGATAAAGTTAGGACTTCTGAAACTTGCAGCGCAGGAGCTCCCTGAGCAACTAGCATGCCTACCTGCATAAACGAGAAAGAATCTCATGCAGAGCTTTAAGGTAATAAGAGAGACAAACAAAAGGTCAAGTTTCCTTGTCTCCTTCCTACCTATCTGTATGTCTTTAATCCCACTGCTGGTACACCTCGATCTAAAAGTGCTCTGCTCAGTCCAGTCCTCTCTGGTGCCTGCTTGACTGCTCCTGCTCAGTTGCAACACTCTTCCAGCCACTGGAGGGCAGGAAGCTTGACAGCCTCAGGGCCAGCATTAGCCCTCTGCTTCTCCTAGTCACTGCTGAGGGCATTGCTGACTTTCTACTTCTAAGTGCAACTCCCCCACCCCAAGTCTTTCTCTACTTCACACTATCCACATTCACACACACGCACAGTCCTTCTCTCCTGAAAAGAGTAAGACTTACTCTCATCTGTTTTGTTGAGCACTGTATCCCCAGCACCTGGGACACAGGAATTCAAACAAGATCTTTAGAAGGAATTATGATGAAAAGAAAGATGACAGTGATACAGAGCTACTGAGACCTGGTGTAGTAAGCCTGCAGCTTTTCAAAACAAACAGTTGTAAGTAGGTCACTACATGTGCTTCCACATATTCAGATATTATGTGAAAACCAAAGCTGCTCCAACGTGACAATTAAATTACTCCCCTAGAAAATCTGGCCTGCTGTAAAGAAACAGCGCTCTAAACTCAGAGATGCTGTCAAGGGCTTAAAGAATGCTAGGCCTTCTCACCCTTCTTACAAGCAACTGATGGTGGCCAGGCACATACAGTGGACTTTGATTCCTTAGGATGAAAGAGAACATATGACGCAAGGTGCAGGCAATTAAACTCATGCTGTATGAAACACGGGCGTAATTCATTTCAGTGAACTGCTGGACTCACGTATGAACCAGCGTTTGCTCCTTTGTTGTACTTCCACAGTGCGCTCAACTCTGCAAATGGACACAGTGGCTCATATTTTCGTAGCCATATTTTAAAAGAACTCAAGATTGTCTTCCAGGTAAAGTAAAATAATTTCAGCACCCATTTAGATGTCAAAATAAATTACTCAGGAGTGAAGTGGTTTTGTACACAAGTGCAATGGGAGGCAGATAAAAGCTAACAGTGATTTCAAAACAGAAATAAAAAGAAAGCTCTAACTTCTCTGCCTTGATATCTCAGTATAACTTTGCCCATACTATATCAAGTTTGCTTGTGCTTCTCAAGTGACGTATGTGGCAGAAGCTTTCGACCAGCCTCCAATTAACCACGTCCCAGGAGAACAGCCCCTTCTGAGGATACCCTGGCCCTTGCCATCAGGATTGGTGGGCAAAGTGGGCAGTCCGGGCTGGCAAGCCAGTGAAATTCTGCTCCCACCACTGCAGTGGGGGTTTCCCTCACACTTCTGTTAAATATTAAAAGAAATATTAAATATTAAATAAAATAATACTTAAATATTATATAAAATCCTTAACTATAGGTGTGAAAGTTGCTGTGTCAGAAATGTTAAATGGGATACTTAACAAATAACATATTAAGCAACCATCACAGAATTCCATTGGCGGACATTTCACTTTTAAATTGTTTTTATCAGAGGCAAAATAAAACACAAACCATTTGTACAGCATAAAGATGTGCAAGGCAGATGCTCCTGAATACACCACCCAGTTGAAGAAGATGAAATTACCATTCTTGTTCTACATCCCTTGTGACCTCACTGCTCTGTAACTGCATAAACTATTTCCTCCCTAAGTAGGCACAGATATAGATGTATGTATATGTATAATACATATATAACTAATACTTCTATAATGTTGCTTCAAATTCCCTAAGCCTATCAAGTTCTTTGAAATCTAGAATCTGTGTATCTTTACTTAAGTTTCAGTTGTACAGAGTATGCTGTGTTTGAATTCTTTTTCCCCAAACAGGACCCAACCACAAAAAGATGACCAACTGACAGAGAAACTTCATCAGGAAGACAGAAAGAAATATATTACGAATGCAGAAGAAATATGAAGAAACCCCAAGAGTGAACACAACAGATCTCTGAAACCATTATATCTCACTGGGCCAAACAGTTCACATTCAGCTCTGCTTCTAGAAAAGCCTCTACCAACAGGGAAGGAGCAAGGTGAGGACAGTGTCAGTCCCACATCAGGCTGATCTTTACACCCAGGCTGTCGTGTGTAAGAGTTCTAACAAGAGGCACACATCTGGAGCTTGCAATTCAGGAGTGGTCACTACCAAGTTGTGGTCATTTCCTCAAAACAAAAGCTGTCACAAGGGCCCACAGTGAAGCCTACAGTGAAAAAAAGACCAAGCCAGGCATTTGGATGACCGGAAACTCCACTCTGTCCCCAGAGAAGATACGTCAGAATACCTCCTCTGCCCACATGTTTTTGGGAGGGTTCCTGTACATAACTATTTAACAGCCTGTGGTGTCTAACTCAGTCATGGGACAAACATTTACTGAATGACTGCTATGTGACAAAGCACTAAACAAAACACTGGAATCTTCTGCTGGCTTGTGTCCAGCACTGCCATAGGTGATCATAGTCTAGGGTCCCTGAGAAGCCAGTACCATTTTATAGATGAGTGACTTTGAGAAGAGCAATAACAGATCCGCCTCCCACCCAGCAAAGTGTCATCTGCCGTCCAGGTCACACTTATGGCCTACTTACATTTTTCAGCCACTGCTCGAAGCCCTTCCTCACCATTAAATGTGAATGACAGATCTCATCAGGTCATAGGTAGAGAATTACAGATGTTAAAATAACTTGACTGAAGTGACACAGGTAGGTGACAGAACTACAGTGCAAATCAGTCTAATTCAAGGCCACGACGTCTTTTGACAACAACAGGTATCCTTCATGAGAAAAACAAGCAAATGAGTCTCACTGACTTCACTTAGCCAATTTTTCAGGAAACTCAAATCAAGCACCCAAAACAAGTGAAGGACAGAGATTTTCTAAAATTCAGCCCATCTTCCTCTCTACACCCACTGCTTTCACTGGGCTTCCTGGAAGCTTCCAATCTGTGTCATTGAGCAGTAATGAGAAAATATGAACACATCTCACAGAGCAGGACGAAGCGAGGATGGCTCTCAAGGGAGAGGCAGCAACATCACAACTGGACGAGGAGAACCCGGTTTAAATTCGGAGAAACCACTTCTCCTCTGGGGAGGGAAACCTCCCCTACATGAAACGGGAAACCGGCGCTGCAGGGAGCAGGGCAGCCAGTCTGGATCAAGTTCTTCTAACCTCCTAGGGAGGTTTGTCTCAGCAAGCCACCCCGCTGGGGAGAATTAGCTCTAAGTGCCACCATGGACATTCTGACTGGCACAGCCTGGGAGTCAGAGCCATGTTAGATCAGTTTCCTGAACACTGTGATGAGAAGCAGACAGGGCGCTAATGGCAAGCGCCCCTCAGAAGGGTACCAGATTGTAATCTTCAGGAAGCCCTAGAAACTACAGCCAGGTGATTCTTAAGAGAAACAAAGAAACACTATTGAAGTGATGAAACTATGGGACCTAACACGAGCAAGGGGGACAACTAGATATCGCGACCTTTTTCTTTCAAGTATGCCCCTGACATAACCTGGAGAGCACTTACTTCTCTACAGAAAGTGTCCAGAGAAATGGCTTCCAACATCTACTTCTGATAAACATAAAGGTCTGAAGTCTTCAGAGCCTCACAGTCCTCCCCAAAAGGGAGGCAAAGGACAAGTCAGTCCTTTTTTTAAAAATTGGAAACAAAAAGGATAATTTTCATTACACAAATCATCTTGGTTGCATTGATTCACTTCACAAATATAATTTAAAAACTTCACTTATTTAAGGAACAAGATAAAAAGTGAAAAGTGGAACACCTTCCCAGAACAGAAGGTATGTGCAAAGAATGTGACAGAACCAAATAAGTATATATATTATAATATATATATATATATATATATATATATATATCCTCATAGACTTTTACAATAAGTGGACAAATAACCAATTTAAAAATAAACAAAGGATTTTAATAATTATTTCTCCAAAGAAGAACTACAAATGGCTCATGAGTGCAAGAAAAAGTATTCAACACCATTAGTCTTTAGAGAAACACAAATAAAAACCACAAGACGATGCCAACTCATACGCACTAAGATAGCTGAAATCAAACAGAATGTAAATAAGATGCATTCCAGCTATCAGGGAGGCTGAGGTAGGAGGATTACTAGACCATGAAGTTCAAGATTAGCCTGGGCAAATTAGCAATACTCCATCTTAAAAAAAAAACAAAAACAAAGCCCATATGAGAATATGGAAATATGGAAACCCTCATGTACAGCTGCTGGGAACCGCAAAATGGTACAGCCCTTTTGAGAAAGTTTCTCAGTTACTCTAAGTATTAAAGATACAATATGACCCTGCAATTTCTCTTCAAGGTATCTACACAAGAGAGATGTGAAGCCACATGTTCCCCTAAAACACGTACGCTAATGTTCACAGCAGCATTAATGTTAATCATCAAAAAGCAGAAACAGTCCATAAACCGAAGAACGGATTAAACAATTGAGACTTGAAAATTATTTATTAAATTTTCCATTTATTCTTCTTGAACCTCGGTTTTCTTAAATCACAGAAGGTGAACCTGTGAATACACAGGGACTACAGCATGAACACAAATATAGCCCCAGACATACACAGACACAGACAGACAGACAGACAGACGGACACACATAAACACATAAACACACACACACACACACACACACACACACACACACACACACACACACACACATAATCTACAGCCTGGCAGAAATACTGAATAGATGTCATTCTTTCACCTCCCTGGGCCTTACATTTCCCCACTGTTTGGCCTTGGTATCATGTTTTTGCCACAAGTTACAAAACTGAAAATCGTCATATGTTTCAACAGAAGCCTGACCATGAGATTCTGCTCACAGCATCACAAGGGTCACCCAGGCCACACCTGTGTGCCGGACCATGGGGAACCCCAGGGGAACCCGGAAGCCGTCATTCAATGACATGTATCTGGGGATACAGAGTAGTATTTCTCATGGTGCTTTCTAACCTGAGCCACAATACAGAAATTTCTTTGCTTAAAGACCTCCTTGGCGACATGTGTGTCAGTCACGCATCTCCCTGTCAGCTTCTACACTGAGAACGGCTGAGCATTCCAGTCAACCCTGTCTGTGGGTCCCATCTCTGCCAAGCAGGACAGTCACTGGGATCCCATGCAGATTCCCAGGGGACCTGGAGTTTGCAGGTAATGCTCAAAAGCAACAAAAGTCGACCATAGTGTTTTCACCATTTCCTTAAATTCTCAAAAATAAACACAATGAAACAAAACAATCCCCAGCCACCTCATCAATTAATCTAAACTGACAGTCTACTCACAGACAGACTAGGCTCAGAGTTTTCTCGTTTTATTGAAGGTTGTCATCCATCTTGCTGGGTACTGTCAATCACATGCTATGTGAACAAAACTTTTCATGTATTTTTAAGTAGTTCCTACTATCAAATACAATACTTCCCCTCCCCTCAATTTTAATGACTATCTACTTTTGTTTCCCTTAAGATTCCACACCTTCCATATACTCTCACCACTTCTATACTTATCAGACACAATGGGGTAAATATGTACAGTAGTCAAAGGTTGTCAAAGCCCAGTTTGTAAACACACTACAGCAGCAGATGACCAAGAAGGAAATGACAGCCCAGGACACACGGTGCCATCCATTAAAATCCTTTGGATTAAAGTGTCTCTAGGCAATACAGTAGCCCCAACATCTGAGGCTATTTAAATCTACTGAAAGTAAGATTTTGAAATGCTATTCTTACATCCCACTAGCTACATCTCAGATACACAAAAGCCACAAAAGGCTAAGAAAGATGTAGAAATGTCTCTGTCACACCAGAAAGTTCTACTGAACAGTGCTGATTCAGAGAAAGTTCACAGGGTCTGAGCTTGCAAGTTCCAGTATTCACTGACTAAAGTCTGGCTCTCAGAAAGATGACCCAATGGACTCTGAATGTCCTTGGCAGGCTCTCTTAGGGCCGTGGATAAAACTTTTTGGAGCCTAACACAGAGCTCAAGCTCAGCATAAGTACCTAATATTCACTGAATTAATAAACAAATAAATGGATGAATGAATCGCATAATACTTCAATTTCAGTTCGGGCCTGGATTTACTTAAGAGCTATTAGCTCACAGAAAGCAATGTTTTTTTTTTTTTTCCTCATAAGAGGTTTTTATAAGGGGAAATAAGCGTGCTGAGGCAGGCTGTTCATGAACTCCTTGGAGCCACTGAGAACAAATGTGCAAGACATAAACACCCAAAGGAATTCTGATATTTACACAAAAAAGTTTCCGACCCAAGGAAACATCTTGCTGTCTCTAATGTAAATTTGCCGGAAAATACTACAACCCCATAGACAGCGAACATCTAACTGCATCACCTTTGTGCTCTTGCAGCGCGTGACCTCCCTTCCTTATGCTGTTCTGTGACTCACATCTATCTTACCTAGCAGAGACCTTCTTGGAAAATTAAAACTTTTCTAAAAATCTAATCTTAAAAGACTGTAGGATTTTGTACACAGGAAAAAAAAAAAAAAAGCCAGTTCCACTGCCCCTTCACCAGTAATCCCCCGGGAGCCAAACAAAAGAAGCTGCAGCTGCTTTTGACTATTTTCTACTCCCCACGTCCACCAACCAACAGCCACAGAAAAGCCAAGCTGCTCCATTTCTATAATTCACTTTTTTCCTTACAGAAGTTGGTGAACAGAAGGCCAGAGAAATGGAGAGCAGCTGCTGCCCACTCTTCTCACAATGTCCCCTGCTCACGCCCCATCCTCATCTATCGCTCCTAATTCTTTCTCTACAGCCTCTAGGCCCAGCTCCTGGGAGGAAAAGCAGCCTTCTCTGAACAGACCCTGCTGTGGCACTGCTACATCCCTTCTCTAAGGTGCTGAAACTAGGAATTAAAATAGGTAAGCCTTAAAATCAACTTTATATTGTTAATCTGCTTTACTCACTAGTGCAATTCCTTATAACTGTATGGGGCTCATTAACTTTTTTTAATTAATTGATTTTATTGGTACATTTTATCTACACATCAAGACCACAATCGACATTGAAAATTTGTACTAGTACATGACACGACTTAATTCTCATTTTTCTCATTCTCCTGTCTCCCCTATAACTGTCCAGTCCGTATATACATAAGTTTTGATTCCTTTGGGAGGGCTCCTTAATATTTTTATAAGAAATTATACAATTTCCATCTATTCAACCAAACAACAAAAATGGCCCGACTCTTTAAATCCAACAAACCCATAAAACAACGGCTACTGATGAATCCATCATACTATTTTCAAATTCCATGGCCCGAAGAATCTACATATTAGAGGCAAAAATCTGGATTTCTGTACTATGTGATGCTAATTCTAAGGACATACAAGCACAAAAGTTAAAAAAAAAAAAATCGGACCCACTTATTAGCTGTGGGTTTCCAAAGAAACTATTTAACTGCTGGACTCCAGGATGGAGGCGACGACAGGGCTGAGTTGACACGGAACATAAAGGAGAGAGCCGCGTAAGAATTCAATAAATAAGAGCTCTGATTATAACACGCATTACGCCCGAAACACATTACTTAAAATAAGTGCTTCCCAGAAGGGAAGGCTAGACAGGAGACTTAAAGGAAAATCTCCTTCTCAGAAGAGCCCCAGCTTCAGATCAAAATGAGATGTTTCCACTCACCCAAACCCCTAACTCCAAGAAAAACCTTTTTAAAATATCCATCAAGCGAACATTCGACTTATCCTACTGATTTATGGTCAGAGTAAGAAGGAGGGGAGTTTCAGATCAGATGTGCACTGTTCTGAGATCCCGGGACGGGAGGGCCCCGGCCACAGCCTGCCTTTCCCAAGAAGGAAGGAGAAGGAGCTTAAGGCTTCTTCACCCCATGCGTGTCCTCAAAAGAGAAAATGCTCCCCCACCTCTGTCCCTGGAGCAACAACAAAGCCCTGGTCTGCTGGCACCAACCAGGCTATTGGCACCCATTTTGTTGACCTTCTGGGCAAAGTAAAAAGAAAAAATCTTTCTTTTGGTAGAGTAAACAAGTACTGCAAGGACACGGGCTACTTTTACGTAAATAAGATAGCACAGGCAAAGCTCCACTTCTGATGTCATGAGATATACCTACTTTCAGATGAGGCACAGCAATCAGTCAATTTTGATCTAAGAATAATCTTTTAAAGACATGCTACAGTCCGCTGTCGTAGATTAAATTTGTAATCCCTGCCCTTGGAAGGCTGAGACAGGAGGATCATTATGCATTCAAAGCCAGCCTGGGGGGCTACACAGAGAGTTCAAGGCACAATAAAGCAAAACTGTGTTTCAAACTAATAAATGAATAAATAAATAAATGTTGAAAATTAGCCTTTGTCTTCCTCCACTGTAAATTCCAAAAATCACTACAATTAGCACAACTTTGGAGGTTGAGAAGAATGTCTTTGGAAGACAGTCATGTACCTTCGAAACAGGAAAAGTCTTGAGGACCAAATTCTTTCAAAAACCCAACGGCACCACTTAATTTCCGAGTCTCCACACAATCTCAAGCTTACGAAGACATGAATACAAAAAAGAACAGTCAGGAGAAACTTCTTTGGGTCTCCTACTTCCCTTAATAAACACTGGCTTGCCTAACTGTTGGAGGTACTCAGGAGGTGTCTGGTATATACAGTTCTGGGGCCTGCCACATGCCTAGCAGGCATTAGGCCATGGGCTTCATTATGGAGCATGACAAAAAGATAAATAGAAGAACTCAGGAAGGAAGCCAAGGACCTCCCTGCAGGGCCCAGACCGCCCTGAAAGAACATTCAAATACTGAGACCCCCACAGAAGACGTGATTCAAGGTGAGACCAGCCCGCCAGCCTTCTGTGCCTGAATCACACACTAAGGTACACAGGCCCGTCACCAGATTAGTTGAAAAATATCCCTGGCTCACCCTTTATCATGTCTCATTCCATTTCTAACAATTGGGAAGGATCAGCAGGCATTACTCACCTTCTAATCCAACCCAATCACAAAGACAGCCTCTTTTCAGAACTGCCAAATGGCACTGCCCAAGTAAACCTCCAACAAACCGGTCTTTGGGCCAAAGCACCTAGACGTTTTCATGTTCACACGGTTCTACCTCAGCACCTCTAACCAAGACTGAAATGAGCCCATGACCATACTAGTGCCTCAGTGAACAATGCCTGTCAAACCACTCCAAAATGTCTGCAGGACAATTGCAAATATTCTCAGAAAGAACAGAAAGGAAAAGTATTTCTTGGAAGAAGACAGAAAGTGTGTGTCCTCTTTTTAGGGTATGTCCTTTCTCACAAAAAATCTAAGCAGCCTCTCCCCCTCTTCATAGCTACCTCCTCCCCCATGGCTCTCAAGCTTCCTCTGGGATGCTGCACAGAACCTCTTCTGAAGTCTCTTCCCCCAGAAAGCAAACTCCTTGAAAGCAGAAACCCTGTCTGTCCTACCTGGCCATCCGCCTGGGCAAAATCCTTTGCAGGCTCAATTACAACTAATGAATTGCAGCATTTGCTGCCAAAATCCCACTTACAGTAATTTTCCAGATCTCCCTCTTCCTTGTATCAACAGCTGGACCCCCTCAAGGCTTATTGTGGACCAGAGATCCCGGATCCCTCCGGTCTCCGGAGAAGACTAGTCTCCGGAAAATGAGATCTTGGTGCCCATTACATCCTCTCCCGAGGGGTTCAAGGCAAATGGTAAAAACAAACGTTGATTATGGAAGCCACTGACAACATCCTAAACCCATACTCTCTAACATGGTTCAACTGTTTTTATAGAATCTCAGAACATCATTAGCCAGGACATATAGCTGACATCTGTGGATAAAGTTAAATGCGTGTAAAAGAAAACGTCTTCAACGTCTGTGAAAGCTACTGGGAAAATTATACCAAATAATCTTCTCCTGCCTGTTGCCTGGCTAAACCCAAGTTCGTTCTTTCTCTCTTCCTTCCTTCTTTCTTCCTTCCTTCCTTCCTCACTTTCTCTTTCTTCCTGTCAAGGAAGCGTGATCGTCCCTGAAGAAAGAGCTGACTGAGCAGAGCAATCTGCCCCTCTGTCATCTCTGGCGCTCTCCTCCGTTGGATCTCAAGCACGGACGAGTCCTCAGGCTTTTTTCACAAGTCTTAGGTGTGCAAAGCACAGGGTGTCTCAACACCAACCCGCAACTTAAACACCAAAAAGTTGACCCTCTGGATTCCCAACAAGCACAAAGAGAGCGCGACAAGGAAAACAGTGATGAGAACCTGACATGTGCGTCTCAAACTCCAGTGGCCCCGGGGATCCGGGACACAGAGCAGCGACAAAGCAAACCGAGCCCGGGACCAGCCCGCTCCCACGCGACCCCGCTCACCGCGGCGCTGCTTCCTTCCATCTCCCATCGCCGGCCCGCCCCGCCGACCCGCGCCGGCTGAGGGCTGCGGGCTGCGCTCCGGGCGGCGCTCGCGAGGGCGGCGGAGGCCCGGCCGCGGCTCTTTGTTGCGCGCAGCGCCGGGGCTGCGGGCGGAGACCAGGCGGCGGGGCGGGGGCGGGGCCGGAGCCGGCGCCGGGGGCGAGCGCAGCGCGGCGAGCGCGCCGTGGAGCCCGCCTGTTGCTTTGTCTCCTTCCCCGCCGGGGAGAGTGCGCGGCGCTCCGCGGGCGGCTCCTCGCGGGAGGCGGGGGGAGGGAGCCGAGGGCTGCCGCGTTCCGGGTGGTCGCGGGCGGGGACAAGCGTCCCGCGTGGCTCCGGGCTGTGGCTTGTTTGCCTCTCGGAAGAGGTCGTCCCGGCGGAGCCGCCACCCCAGAGCCCTTTCCCGGGGGCCGTGAACCCCTGGAAAGGCCCGCTGTCGTTAGAGGCTTCGCTCCAGGAAACCCGCGCGCCCGGGTTTACCCCGCGGCCTCGCCTTCCCACGGCCCAGCCGCGACAGGTCACTTAGCAACTGCATTTGCCTGCAGCGCTGCCTCGGACTTGTGCCTTTTTTTTCCTTTTCTGTTCAATCCGAGCCGAGCCGAGGGCTGGAAAGGCGCCCTCCTCTGGGAGAGAGACCTTAAAACCACCCCTTCCACCGGAAGGGTCCAGTCCAGGTAAAGTTAGCTTCAGCCTTGCAGGAGGCGAACCCCAAGCAAGTCCTTCGGTGGCAGCTCCTGTCTCACTCACGTGACCGGTAGGCGTCCAAGAAAGGGAAGTGACAAACGTGGCCACCTTTAGAGCCTCGGGTAGGGATCAGGTTTCCTGGTGGCCAGAGGAGCCAGCCCTCCTGGTGAGTGTGAGCCGCCTGGTGAGTTTAACCGCTTTGTGGCCAACTGAGTAGGAGCCTGGCCTGGGCACAGCAAGAGCCTGAGAGTCACTTACTTTACCTGGATCGTCTTGTCAGAGACCCCATGGCACTGACCAAAGGACCCAGAACGACAGAGCAGATGCTTTCCAACTTCCAAAAAGGAAAATCAGTCTGGCCCTCCCGGTGGTGGGATATGCAGCAGGTGCCTGGGTTTCCAGGCTCCCTGGTTCATATGACTCGTCCCTGCACGTCTGTACTGAACATTGGTACCTTACAGAGGTGGTCTCTGTGTGCCCACTCCCGGTACAGTCCCGCCTGCTTGATCTTGGGTGTAAGGATTTGGGCCAGAGAATCAGGAGTAAGAATGAGCCGTTACCCTGGTGACAGATCAGTAGCCTGGAAGCTTGAAGCTGGAAAATTAACCAATAACTGACAAATACAGACGTAACTTCATATAGGTGGAAAGTCAGCCCAGATCACTGTGAGCTGACTAGCTAAGAGACCGGGATGTTTCCCAGGAATCCCGCTCAAATGACTACAGAGAGCTTCTACCTTGGGGACAGAAAGGAGGAGGCGAGGCCGGCTGAACAAGAGCCGCCCCTGTGAGCGGCACGGGCTGCTGTATGTTTTCCAGTGTCTTTTTCCTCCACCAGCTCCACCCTGAGCCCTGTTAGTGTGACTTGGGAAGAGAGAGACACCATAGAGCAGGCAAGATGTTAAGTACGGAAGTTCAAAGGACAAAAAGGGAGATGAAATCCCACCTGACATTTAATCCTCATTGATTTCTGAAGGGTGTGGAAAACCTCAGGTTATGGATTTTTTTATAATGTCAAATACAAACCCCACAAACATCACCAAATTCAGAAAATAAAACCACATCTTGCTAAATTTTATTATTAGTAGTAGTACTATCGTAGTTATAGGAATGATCTAGCCCCAACTTCCCTGCTAAAAATATTTTGCTAAAAATATGAATATTTTGGATATAGTATCAAATTTTAGAAAATCTTGCAAATTTCTTTCATACATGAACCAGAGATTTCAGGGCATTTCTAATTGTTTTGTACAGTGATTAATATTAAATGTTCTTTTTTGTTGTTTTAAAATGAGGCAGAGAATAACTTTCCAAGATGATGCAAATATTTTACTTGGATGATGTTGAGTTTTTATCTAAAAGTTTTGCATTGTTCTGTAAGTAAACTTTGCCTCAATAAAGAAAAAAACAACACAGGAATTTCAGTGTAGAGAAAGTTCCAAATTGTGCACTCATTGTCTTATGTGGAAAGCCTAGAGAAATCTATGAAGTATCCATCGCATTGCCTTATGAGGAGAATGTGTGTGGGTGTGTGTGTACACAAACGTGCTTGGGGAGGGTGCTAATAAATCCTGATGTTGAGAGGGATCTTGGGAAAGGTAGAGGTAAAGAGCCACTTGGATTCTGTTTTGAGATGTCATATTACAAGTGTGGATCCAAGACTTTTAAAAATGTTCTTTCGTTAATCAAGCGAGACAATATACAGTATGTGGATGCCCAAAGGTCAGAGAAAAGTCTTCTCTTTATTCCAGGTCAAAGCCAAGGTACTTGTCTCATGTGTGTAGGGAAATGTACTCCAAAACCCGAAGTAGAAGAATGAATGGAAAGAAACGAACCTCGTGCTTTAGGCAAAACTCATTAACTTTTCTGTTAGTCTGTTTAATGTGCTTTGTCATTTCATAGACGTAAGTCATTTCACATCCCAATAGTAAGAAACGTAAATATTTCTCCACAGTGAACTTCACTGCATTATACATACTCCTAAGCAATCCAAGAGTCTTAGAGGGTGCATTTAAAGAAATTCTTACTTTAATCATGAGCACAGATAGCTCTAACCTCTACAGTATTTTCCATTAGAATACCTGAGACCTGTGCTTCCATGCATATTTAGATGCTTTATGCATCATATTGTAATGGTCTATTTTGATTGTCAACTTTATTGGCTTGAGAGACACTTAGAAGAACAGTAAAGCATTGGGCCGGAGATTTAGCTCAGTGGTTCCAGCGCCTGTCTTGCAAGCACAAAGACCTGGGTTCCATCCCCAGTAACCACATAACAATACTGGGTGTGGAGACTCACACCCAGCAACAACCAGTACCACATACCACAGTGCCGGGCTTGGTGGCTCACGCCTGTAATCCCAGCACTCGGGAGGCAGAGGCAGGAAGATTGCTGTGATGTGAGTTTGAGGCTGAGCTCAGCACCAGCCTGAACTACAAAGCAAGACCCTGTCTCAAAAAAAACCTAAAAAAAAAAAAAAAAAGAACAGTAAAGCATACTTCTGGATGTCTCTAGGTGGGTCGTGGAGGCTGACCTTGGAATCCACAAGGCAAATGGTTTACTTGAGTGGTGTTATTTACATTGATCAAAACTCATCAAAATTTGTACTTAAGAGCTATATACTGTCCATTGTTCTATATCTAAATTCTAACTGCATTAAAGGAAAAGTACAGGATTTTTAACAAAGAGAAATGCTCAATGGCCCTTGGCCCATTCTCTGGCTCTTTCCCTCTTACTCTGCCTCGTGGCTGTCCTGAGGTGAGCAGCTTTTCCTAGTCAGCTGCTTCTTCATGATATGTCTGTCTTCAAGCCAGCAGACTATGCACTAATCGTTCTAAGACTGTGAGCCAAAATAAGCCTTCTCTCCTTTAAATTGTCCCATCAACAATAAGTGGACTAGTACATACACCAACTTCAAAAAATAAAATTGGTATATTAGGATTATTGCCATATTTCTAGCTTCTAATATTGTGCCTGGTCCATAACAGGAGCTCAATCCATAATTGTTGACATTTTCTACTATCTAAGATAGAAAGATTCAACGTTACCTAAAATCAGGTTATGCTTAAATTTCAGCAGCCTGAGATGAAGGTGAGAATTTGTTTAAAACCAAATTGGGGCACCGTTTGCCTGCTGGGAGACCCTGCTGAACACTGAATGGGTGTTGGATGGATAGGAGACAAGAAGCAAAGAGCAAGGATGGGCTTAGTGAGCTCAAGAAAAAAATACAGCAAAAAAAAAAAAGGAATAATAAGGAGCATGGAATCCATCATGGTGGCAAAGGGTACTCAGAGAAGGCTTTCCCAATCAAGTGAAAGTTGAACAAAGACTTTTAAGAGGAGAAAGATGAAGCCACATAAGTATGCAAGTCAAGATGGGCAAAGGCTCTGGGGTCTTTCCTGGTACCATGTCTAGGGCTATGTAAGCCAGGAATAGCAGGAGATTTGATGTATGGAATCGTATAGATCCTTGTGAGCACCTGGGTTCTCAGAGCACTGGGAAAATTTCGCACTGATAAGTCCTGCAACCTGGCAAATGTTATATGAAGACAAGATCTTCTGTGTGATCCTGATAAGGCAGGGAGGTGAACTAGGAAGCTATTGCAAAAGTCCAAGCAAGAGACAGTGGCAGCTCGCTCTAGACTGAGATCAAAGGAGGTAGTAAAAAGTATTCATGTTCTGTCCTATTTGAAAGTTGAGCTGACAGGACTTGCTGAGAGATGGATACAAAATGTAGGAGAAGAACAAAGATGACTCAGAGGTTTGGAGTTCAATTACTATAGAGAAGGCATCGTTTCCACTGAGTAGGGGAGGGTTGTGGAACTGCAAAGCTTGGGGTGGAGCAGTCGGGCCACCAGTGGCTGCATTTATTGAAGGTCATGAACATAAACATGGGCGACAGAAAAGGAAAAATGCACACTGCCGACAAGTCAGACCTTTAGGTTTAAGTGTGAGGAAGGAAAACAGAAGCCTTGCATGTGCGTCGGTCTGTGGTTATGTGGAATGCTCCTAAATTTGGCCTTCAAGCTCAAGTGGGTAGAAGGGCATGAATTCCTCAGCCCCCCAATGACCTGTCTGCACTAAGTTCACTCCCCAGAGCAGCAAAAAAAAAAAAAAAAAAAAAGACAACACAAAAGAATGGAGGCGCTTACCACATTCCTGTAATTTCAGCATTGTCTTTGCTCAAACTAGTTTTGTCCTTAATCTCATGAGACTGACATTTACTCACAGGCACTGTTTACAAAAATAGGTTACTTCTGCCAGCCGTATGAATGCACAGCTACAATCTGAGCAGTTGGGAGGCTGAGGCAGGCTAGAGCAGCACCGCCACCTCGCTCTCTAAGTGACAGGGCCAGGCTGTGATTTGTGTCACTGTCTTCTCCCACTCTCCTCAGGCTCACCTCTGTTTACACATTGGATCCAACTTGGGGTCCAAGATTGAGGAAAAAGTTCTCACAACCACATCTTTAAAAATCTGCATGGGAGGGCAGATGTCTCTCGAGAACCTTTCATATGTATCACAGTCTGCTTCAGTAGACCCCGAGATTGAACCCTTTCCACCATTCTCTCAAACTCCTTAGCTTGAAAAAAAATCACATTTTTGCCATTATAAATATATGGTATGTACATGTTGCATACAGACTTGATCAGCTGTACAGCAGATCGTGTTTGAAGTGAAGATCAGTACTGTGAGGTCAGCTGTCACATCTACCTACATCTGGCCCACTCCGATATACCTACATTATAAATGTTGGGAGACGTCCTATTTTTACTGGTCACATCTGTGATATTTAATTCAATAGCTACTCAACACATGTTGCCATTGCAATTTAATGAATTAAAAGAAAATTAGATTTAAAAATTCTATTTGCTCAGCCCCATTATATTTCAAGTGTTCAGTAACCACAGGTGATGAATGGCAGCAGTGTTGAAATCATGCAGCTCTACAACATTTTCATCACGGCAAAGGAAACTGTCGCATAGCACTGCCTCACAGTGCATGGCACATAGGTGGCATCAAATGAAGGACAGTGTAGGAGGCTGACGCAGGAGGATTGAAAATTCCATCCTATACCTGTAGAGCTAAGTGAATAGGCAAGACCCTGTCTCAAGACCAAAAAATTTAAAAAGAGCTCAAGATGTAGCTCAGGTCAAAGGCCTTCTATTCAACCTCCAGTACTAAGGAAGAAAAAAAGACAAGTGAAAATTAGACTGCAAGTTACCGTATGACTGCACAGCTTGGTTTTCCACATAGTATAAAGCTTTTTAGTATGTTACCCATAGTCCCTGACTTATAATTAATAGGTCTTGCTGGGCCAGAACAGAGGCATAATGGCGTTTCTCCACCAAAAATGCCTCCTTACTTCTTCCCACAGTGACTTGTTGTAAAATGCCTTGCTCCTTCCCATAGTGCATTGCATTCCAACCAACAGGAAAAAAAGCCAACATGGCCTCTCCAGCCAGACACTCTTCCTTCTTCCCATAATGCTCCGTATTCCCTTTTGCCCCCTGACATCATCGCCTCATCATAGATTCACCAGTGAGAAGATAGTATCATACCTCCCTATTTCCTGATATCGTATTCCCACCCCTAGGCTACGTATAATGCCTACACACTTTTCCCCAGGCCACTCACCTCCCTAATAAAGCCTACTCTAGATACCTAGGCCTCAGCATGCTTTTTTAAAATTTTTCTATTAATGATTACTACTCTTAGGCTTTTCATCTGTGCAGTGGCTCAAAATGAAACAAACTCAGTATGGAATTCAAATTTTGGTTGTTTCATTTTGTTTAGTCATGCAAGAAACTGAATCCACAGTCACAGGGATGAGAGACAAGCCCTCCTATTGCTGAGCTACAACCCCAGTCCTGTGCTTCAAAGTTTGATTTTGACATTTTCCTTGTCTACCAATATTCAGTATGATCTTGTCTCCAGGCAGCCCCACCTTCATGAGCGTAAATGACTGTCATTCTGTAGTGTGGGCAGCCAACAGCCATAGGCCTGAGCCACACTAATTGAAGGGGAACTGTCTTCATGTATGATGTGTACTATAACATTAAGGCATATGGACAACAAAACTTTGATTTTTCTTAGCACCTTTATTATAATGTTTCTAGCACTAGTGGTGTTGTGCATGTAATTATAACAATATCATGAGCAAAAACTGTGATACTTTTAGGTACTTCCTACACTACAGCTGCTAAAAAACCTTTTAACTTATTACATTATTTCATGAAATAAAACAAACCCACATTTAATCACTAAATAAGAAAACCTATGTGTCTACTTAATAATAATAAATGTCTGTCTTCACTTGCACACACACATGTAGGTAGGCTGAAATACTATTGATAAGTACTGGGCTGTATTCTCTAAGTCCCTTGCACAGGTAAATTCTGATACGTATGGTGTTCAATGTGACCCTATGATGGTCACAGAAGGTAGAGTTAGTGCCATGCTGCACGTCCCCTACACAGCAGCTGTTGTCTTAGTTGCTTTCTCGTCTCTGAGACACAGCACCTGGCATCCACAACTCTATGGAGAATGGGTTTATTTTGGCTCACAGTTTACACTTTCAGTCTATAGCAGGCTGGCTCCAAGGCAGGGTGGCATGGTAGCTGGACATGGCAGAGAAGAAACAGCTCATGGCATGGCAGGGAGGAAGCACAGAGAAAAATCAAGGGAGAACAGAGGGAGACAGATCATTGCCTGCCACACTCGCGATTCACCTTCTCTGATCAGGTTTAACCTTCCAACATCACATTTAGCTCTGAAATCACCAGTGAAGTACTCCGGTTATCACTTATCAGTACAGGAGGTTTTGGGGAGGCATTGAGGTAAAACTCTAACACCTATGAGTCTTTGCCCAAGTCATAAAAAGTATTACTAAAAAACACATAATGTTAAAAGTTTGCAATCTTGTTGGACCGCGTTACTAGCTGTCTAAAACTGTATAGGGCACAAAGACCTTGGAGTGGACAGCATATGACAGCGTACTTCCTTGTTCAATTAAAATGTACAGTAGGCTAGGTTTATGTAATGTATTTTCAACTTAGTGAGGTCCTTAAAAACGGGTTAGTGGAGCATGACTAAGGGAGAGCTTCAAGTCTGGCTAGGGCAAGTGAACTGTGTGCCTGTCTCCTGAGCCTAAAGGTTGAGACTCCGTCTCCCTCAGATTTGGAGACCCTTAGGGGCTTGAGCACTCTCGCTCCCACACATTGAACCTTGCCAGTGGCCATTTTGGTAGCCCTACCCCTCTTTGTCTCTCACCCATCGCCTTACCATCCCCCATAGCTAATGCCATATAGACCACCCACTCATAAAGTTCTCTTATTGGGCAAAACCCTCCTTTCCTCCTAGCCTTCACCCCACCCTGTGACCTTTTACTGTATATGTGACGCCTAAGCCTGAATAAATCGGGAAGTTCCAGAAACATTCCCCAGGGTCTGTGCTTGACTCTGGGCCTCACCCTCTCCAGCCGGGAAAACCTTACATAGACAACAACCAACACATGACCTTTTGGTAAAATGAAGGGCATCTAAAAGTAACCAGCACTCCTTTACACAAGTTGTACTGACAGCTGCTATTTTGTTTCATCCTTGAACCTCTGCCTGCAGCCCCCCTATGCAATACAAAATGCTTTAGCATCAAAACAATTCCTGAAAAGGAAAATGACTGAAGAGAAAAAGTCCCTATTTCCCTCAAACAACTAATTACTTTTGTAGAATTATTCCAAGAATGAAGAGTAATCCCTTCACAAACAGCATTTGTATCAAAGGGAGATTCCATAGAAAAACATTTCTTTGCTGAAATAAGCATTTCACTTGTAATATTTTTTCCAGGGTAGATATGATCTATGCTTGCATAGGTGCAGAAATTATAAGAGCAGCCTGGAATTTTTCCAGAAGGCTTAGCACATACTACAGCGACTCTCTAAGGGGGTGTTGACAGGGGACACTATCTCCCACTGAACCACAGTCAGGGGGCAGACAGAGTCCCTGGTCCCTCCCAGTCTAGTCAAGGGTGGTGACATACAAACTATGTTTGGTCTTTGTTTTGGTTCCTAGCACAAGGCTCTTAAGATTCCCTTGGAGGAGACTCTTCTATTCATAAAGGAATTTCTTTGGATGGAATTTGAATTTATGTTAATGAGATGATTTAGGGCAGGACCCTTGGGCAACCTGAGGCTGGGGTTGGTCGGTAGAAAGACTACGTGATACAACTCTCAGCTCAACCCACTGAACTTTAGAAATTGTAGTGGAGCTGGATAGCAAGCTCTGTAAACAGCTGTTTAGGTATTTGTTTCGTTGGCATTTGCTTTTGAGACAAAGTTTTGTTATACAGCCTAGGCTATCCTTGAATTCATGATCCTGCTGCCTTAAGCCCTACACTGCTGGAATTATAGACAAATGCCACTACCCTGACTCTGCAAAAACACTTGAAAGAAGTTCTTTAAGCTAAAGTTGGAGGGTACATTATTATTAGGATGTGGGGTGCACAAAGAGGGCATTAAAACCCTACCACCACTACCATCTTGCCCCAAGCTTCTCTGCTACTGGCTGCTCTGGGATTGTAACCTTTTAAGAAACTGGTAACTCTACGTCAACTTGCCATCGTGAGTCCTGTGAGCCATTCCAGCAAAGGGGTCATGAATAGCAGGTGATAACTTGGGACTTGCTGTTAATATCTGAAGTGGGGACAGCTTTGTGGGACCCTCTTCAACTTGTGAGCTCTGGCAGGGACTCTAG